>OY288276.1:60596341-60849426 GCA_958450335.1 Hibiscus tridactylites | reverse complement strand
GGGTGGACTACGGTCCTTAGCTACGACCTTTACTGTGGCGAGGCGGAGGGATCTTTGTGATATTGGTCAGTTGGCGGGGCAGAGGGATTAGACCATTCATTGATTTGGTGAGGTGTAGGAATTCGTGTATCCACTATCTTGATTCGAACCAAAGAACAATGTTAAAATATGATATTATTGTCATTAAACTTTGATAAGTGCCCAAAAGTTCTATATTTTGACCCCTTTTACATGGCAATTATCACTCAACCTACACCCATTGAGCTGCATTATGGCCTTCATGCATAGATTTCATCATTTATGCCTTTGATCTCTATACTCTATTTATTCTATGGAAAAAGTACTATTTGATGCATGTTTGGTGCTTTTGTATATTTGCACGATGCGAGGGCAGGATGATGTCGTGACGACACTAGAAGACAAGGGAAGAAAGAGGCAGAACCAGCTAGTAGCAGACCCTGATCGAACCAAGCCACAACCGATAGCTTCTACTGAGGGAAGCTGACTTATGATGAAGCTTTGCGGAGCAGAGCCATTCACAGACCCATGTCGTGGCAGCTAAAAGCCATGCAACCACTGTGTACTACTGTACCTACCAGAGGACAAATCAGGGAAAGTGGTAGCCGATTTGAAGAGCTTTAAATTCCAGATTTTTCTACACACTTTGCGTGGCAGTCGGAGCTCGAGAAGAGGACGAAAACATGGAAGGAAGGATAAAGTTGGACTTTTGGGCAAAAGTGTATATTGTAATAAATAAAAGAGATTCACCTCTTTAATAAAGATTAGTCCAAGTCCAACTTAACTTCCTCTCCAAGAAAGATTTGTGCCTAAACCTTCCCCTATAAAAAAAGGCTTGCTACAACCAAAGAGGAGGGATTAGAGAAGAGAGTTCGAGAGAGAGAAAAAGCTTAGGATTTAGTTTGTGTTTTGTTTTCATCCATTATTTTCTAATTTCCTTATGGTTAAGATTAGTTTGTTTAGTAGTTGTGTGAAGACTATTGTACTTCGTTTTTGTTCTTAATGCAATTAATTGAGGTTTGCTTATTCTTGGTGTTAATTATTCTTGCATTCTTGTCGAGAGAGAGTTTGTGAGATTATCCATTTATTCGATGTCGAGAGAGTTGAATTCACGAAATGAGTAAGCACGGTTTTCATCCAAGTGGTGTTAACTAATTCGGCCTAGAGATAGGTTAAGAATTTTAGCGGCTAAGAGAAGCGTGTGATTGGTTGGTGTTTGACTTTGGTTTACGCCGAGAGGTATGGTTAGAGTTCAACCATCAACAGTGTTCCGAGCTTATAGATAAGGAGGAGCCATTCAAGGACGCTTTGTCGAACCTTAACAAGCATCTGCCCAAGAGCAAGAGATTGCCGTGGCAGAGAATCAACCTTTGCGGCCGCAACAGGAACTTAGGTTATTGCCACGACAGTATAGTGTTGCAGCATTCAAGAATAGAGACAAGTCGATATGATTCCACACTACGACGCATTCTAATCCGGCCCATTCTATCAACCATGATCTTCTCTTTACTTTTATTTCTGGGTTGCTTAAGTTTTAGTATTTTTAGATTATTGAACAACCCCACACATGTGTGTTTTTACTTTAATTGTTTTGTAGTGCGAGGAAGTAGGACCAAAAGGCTAGCCCAATCCCTGTGGAGACGATACTCGATATATTTATCACTATATTACTTGACATGTACACTTGCACTATTGCGAGGCACTTTTACGCGAGCATAAAGTTTTTGTCGCCATTGTCGGGGATTGAAAACTTTGTTTTTATTTTCTTGCACTCTTTATTTTATTTATTTTTTATTTTATTTTAATAATACTTGGTTTTTTCTTGGTGCATGACCAGAGCAAACCTAGGTAGCCCATTGCGAGATCCAGATGCAAAAATTGAACGCACTTACCGAAGGCTTAGACGAGAGAACGAAGCCTCAATGCAGGAACCTGAGGACCAAGTCCGAGGTCACGACTGAGGGATCGACCAAGGGCCCCCGACACATAATGTCATAGGGATTCCACTTTTTGAGGGGCAACAAAATATCTCGGTAGGAGATGGAGAAAATCGTCGAGCTCTTTTCGTACCAATACAACACCCAATCGTCCGAGACTACCTTGAAGAGGACCTAAACGGACTAAACCCTGGAGTGGTTACCCAAGAGATAGAGGCCACCTCCTTTGAGCTGAAGCCCGTGATGTTTAACATGATCAACACTATGGGGAAATTTGGCGGCTCAACAACTGAAGATGCCAGATAGCACCTCAAGTCCTTCCTCCAAATCTATAACATATTTATAATACAAGGAGTACATGAGGATATTCTGAGATTGAAACTGTTCCCTTATTCACTGAGGGATAGGGCAAAAGCCTACCTCAACAGTATCCTAGAAAGATCAATTGGATCATGCAGGGATCTATGTCGTGATTTCTTAGCTCGCTTTAATCCGACAAATTTAACTAATAAATTGCATAATGAGATCACTTATTTTCGATAGGCTGATGACGAGTCCATGCATGAGGCTTGGAAGCGATATAGAGAGCTATAACACAAATGCCCCTTACACAGATTCCCAATATGGGCGCAAGTGACCATGTTCTACAATACGGTTAAAACAACAACTAGGATGATGCTCGATGCTTCGGCAAATGACATACTCTTAGACAAAGACTCGGAAAAAGCTATGGAGATTCTAAATAGGACGGCCAAGAACAACTACCAGTTCCTCACGGTCAGAAGGGGAGGAATCCACCGTAAACCCACAGTAAATGAAATAAGGTCCTCGGATTCAATTTCATCTCAAATAGCCACCGTGACAAAGCTAGATCTAAACTTGCAGTCGCAAAACAATCAACAGGAAGTCAAGGTAATAGATTTATTTTGTGAAAACTATGGAGGTAACCATGCTTTTTCCGAATGCCCGCATAACCCAGAGTTGGCCTGCTATGTTGGAAACATTAACCGCAACAACAACCAGATGTCCAACAATTACAATCCAGCCTGGAAAAAGCACCCCAATTTCTTCTAGAGCAACCATAACAATACACTTAATACGCAACATCATAATGCTCCAGCAACGGGATTCCAACAAACCATGTCGCCGCAACAGCACATGCCACCGCAACAACCAATGCATTCTAGTTCTTTATAAAACACTCTTCATGCGTTTATGAATCAAACTAGTGCATATATGGCTAACACTGACAAGTTCATTAAAAAGACCGAAACTTTTATGGACAGGACAGAGATGCGGCTGAAGAACAACGAGGCAAGATTGAAATCCCTGGAAACTCAAGTGGGGCAGATCACACAAATTCTAAACACCAAGCTAGTTGGAGGCTTCCCTAGCGACACAAAGCCGCTAAGGGGACATCGTACGAGCAGTGCAAGACTGTAACCACCAGGAGTGGTATTCAACTACAGGGGCCGTAGAACAAGCAGAAAGAACCGGTAAAATTAGAGGAGTCAACAGCCGCAACTCAGACCAAAGACAATGGGGCCGCGACAGCTACAAAAAATTATGTTGTGCCGGTAGAACTTGTGGCAGTGCCCATGACAGAGCCCAACCCAGCACACCAGCCCCACCATTCCCACAAAGGATGAAACAACAAAAGCAGGAGTATCAGTTTAAGAAGTTCCTGGACATCCTTGAACATGTACACATTTGTAACCCCCTTAGCCCGGCCTAGATGCCCGACCCGAACTAAGAAGATTATATGGGGAAAACTGAGGTCAACTCGTTAAAGTCAACCTTGATTAACGAGCCTTTTTTATTTTATGTTCTCTAGATGCACAATATTATCATATATGTTTAGCAAAGCGATTAGGCGAAAACGACACACCGATCAGAGTTCGATTAGGGGTTCAATTGCTTGAAATACAAATTTAGGGACTAAACTATAATTTCCATAAATTACAGAGACTTGTCAGATTTTAAAGTTACCAATCCATATTTAGTCATATAACATGCCAGCATGTCCAATTTCACCTTAAACGGATCATCCAAACTCATCCAATTAAACATACATCTTTCAGGGACCAAAATGCAACATTTCAAAACTCAGAAATATTCTTTTAACTGAAAATAACGAACATGTATCGGTACGGTACGCCTCTCCCCGTATCGACTTTCTTAGTCAAAAGTACTTGGAATCCACTTGCTCTCTTGCTACCTCAATTGCTTAATTACCTGAATTGATGAAACAAATGAGCGTAAGCATATAGCTTAGTGAGAACCGCTACAAAACCAACATTCATCAATGCATTTTGAAAACCAAATCATCATCACTTTGAAAACATATGTAATCCTTTATAACATGCTCTTTAAAGCATCAATGCACTTTTAAAACCACATGCTCATTGCATTTCCTAAATAACAACAAAATCCTTTGATCATGCTTAAACCAAGCATCACATGCATTCTAGCATAGTTCCCAACCATCACATGCTTAATTCATTTCACAACATCATTATATTGGCTCGCAAGTGATAATTAACAAACCATCTCAAAACCAACCCAATTAACAAAATTGGATACGCGTATTACAAGCGTTGTCCCACACGCTTCATACACACTACCGGACTACACAAGGCTCACACACGGGATTAGACCATCAACCGTTGTGACACCCGTGGTGGTGTTTAACGGTACAATCACAACCCTTCAACACCACTCATCGGTAGTTGTATAATTCCACTAACGAGAGCACGAGACACATAGCACAAGATCCACACAAGGGATTAAACCATCCACTATTGTGATCTTAAACTCAATCGTTAGGGTACTTGGATGGAGTGTCAGCTAACTATATCCGATTAAAGTAACCAAAAAACATTTCCATCACTTGCCAATATAATCATTTAACATCATTGTTCCACAGTTTTACAAGCATAAATCACATTGCCATTTTCACAAGCATGAACATGCTTAAACTCAAATGCATATATCTCATAAATCCAAGGATCACCTACCAAGTGCATCCTTAACAAAATGGGGTTAAAAACAAGCATCCTCAATGCTAAAAAACATGCTTTAAAATAGTAATTAACCACATTTAATTCAAGTGCATTTTAATCTAAAACATAGTACATTCCGAGAGAGACTTTCGATTTACTTACTCTTGAGCTTAGCTAAGTGTTTCAAACTTACACTAATCTCCCAAGACCATGCTCAAAGAATTACAAAGTTAGAAAAATCCATTTCCACTCACCGATACGCGAAACCTCGCTCGCCGACACGAAGATCACCCTTCCGAAGCCTCCAAAAATGCTTCGCTTGCTTCCGGATCAAGATCCCCTGTTTCTAGAGCATCAAAACAGAGATCCAAATGCATTAAAATGCATTTCAATCCAACAACTAACATAAACTCGTTGCTCACGAAAGCCACACGAATTTACCCATCCAAAACAACCGAAAACTCAATCGATTGCTTTCTAAACCAAGCTCAGCCAACATACATCACTTTCAACCATTACTAAACATCAAAACACATCTAAAAACAACCTAAACCCTTCCTTATACGTCCATCAAGCATAACATCATCATTTCACCTCAAAAACCCAACTAAAACCATCAAGAAACTCAAGGATCTCAAGGATTTCGGCATCTATATTATCAAAGCCCCTTTTCAACATAATAATCAACTCAAAACTCAATTAAAATCAATCCAAAACAAAGCTCATCAATACCACTCCGAAAATCAAGATTTAAACCATGATTTTGCAAGATTTTGATCTTAAATCAAAACTATAATAAAAACTCAGCCAAAAACAACAATTAGAAGTCAAAGATCTTGGGAATTTCAGTAAAGAACCTAGATTGAAGGTTGAGAATGAGATTTACCTCCAATCCTTGCCGTCCTTAAAGTTTGACAAGTTTTTCCTTCACAAATCTTTAAGAACTTGAAGAGAATTTTTGGAAATAATTTAGAAATCAAAGAGAGAGTCTTTGGGAGGAAAGAGATCTGGAGAAAGAGTTGAGAAAGTGAATTTTGCTGAAATGAGAGTTAGTTACGTCAAAAACTTCTCATTTTCTTTTTTAGTAATTTAATAAAATAAAATCATTTTCATTTTAATCATCTAAAAATCATTTTAAAACACATGTCAATTCAAGGAAGGTGTAATTGTACCATAGCTCCCTAAATATTCTAAGATTTTTGACTCCTCTTTTGAAATTGCATTTTCCTTAGTTTTGAAACTTTACATTTTGGTCACCACCCAAAATGTATCACTTCAAAATATTATTTTGAAAAATTGATTTGAAAAATCCCTTAAATATGATTTTATAGGATTTTATCAATTTTTTCATATTTTCATCCTTTCCTGATCCTTGATTTTCCTAAACCACCTAATACGATTTGAATTGTTTTCGACCGGCCCGATCCGATGTCTAAAACATCTAGGCCCAAAACCAGGGCGTTACAACTCTCCCCCACTTAGGAAATTTCGTCCTCGAAATTTTACCAGAAGGAAAAAGGTGTGGAAACTGCTTCAACATATCCGCCTTGCTTTCTCAAGTTGCCTCCTCAACTCCTTGGTGTCGCCACAACACCTTCACAAGCTCTATCGTCTTGCCACAAAGAACTTTGCTGCTCACATCCAGGATCCTCACCGGTTCCTGTCATAAGACAGATCCGGATTCAACTCTATCTCCTCAACATGCATCACATACGAAGGATCCGATATATACCTCCGCAACATCGAAACATGAAACACATCATGATCTTTTCCAACTCGGGAGGCAACCTCAACTGATAAGCAACATGACCAATACGCTCCACAACCTCAAATGGTCCAATAAACCTCGGGCTAAGCTTACCCTTATGCCCAAATCTCATCACCTTCTTCCAAGATGATACTTTCAAAAACACACGTTCGCCAACCGCGATCTCAATCTCCTTACGCTTCAGATCCGTGCAAGACTTTTGTCGATCCGATGTTGCCTTCAAACGCTCACAAATGAGCTTCACCTTCTCTGTGGTTCCTTTCAACATAGCCGGCATCGAAATCAACTTTTGCCCAGCTTCTGCTCAACAAAGAGGGGTTCTACACTTTCTCCCATACAAAGCCTCGTATGGAGCCACTCGGATACTTGCATGGTAACTATTGTTGTAAGCAAACTCAACCAACGACAAGTGCTTCTCCTAAAAACCCTAAAAATCAATAACACATCATCTCAACATACCCTAAAGCACCTGGATAACACGTTCTGACTGTCCATCCGTTTGAGGATGATAAGAAGTACTGAAATTCAACCGTGTACCCAAGGCCTGATGCAAACATTCCCAAAACCTCAACGTAAACCTCAGATATCTATCCGACACTATAGATTTCGACACTCCGTGAAATCACAAAATCTCAACAATATACATCTCTGCCAGCTTATCCAAGGTATACGTAGTATGCACAGGCAAGATATGTGCACACTTCGTAAGGCGATCAACAATCACCCATACATAATTCTTCTTTGATGGTGACAACGGCAACCCAAGCACAAAATCCATGGTAATCCTTTCCCATTTCCATTCTTGGATTCTCAAAGGTTGCAACAACCCATAAAGTACCTGATGTTCAGCCTTCACTCGCTGGCACACCATGCACTTACTAACGAACTTGACAACATTCTTTTTTAACCCCACCCAGTAGTACTCATCCTTCAAATCACGATACATCTTCGTACTTCTAGGGTGCATAGCGAAAGGACTACTATGAGCATCTATCAGAATAGTGCGCCTCAACACAACATCATCTGGCACCGCTATTCGACTCCCAAAACACAAAACACCATCATCATTAAAACTAAAATCTGAAGGCTTACCATCCCTAATATCCTGAACGTGATGAATAAGAGAATCATCAAGCAATGCTTATCCTTGATAAACTGAATCAAGGATGGTTTCACCTACAATTCAGCAACAAGACCACCGTCTCTCGATATGCTCAAGCGAGCAAACATCACCCTCAACTCTACAGCCACTTTCCTGCTCAAAGCATCGACCACAACATTGGCCTTTCCAGGATGGCACTCGATCGACATATCATAATCCTTAAGCAACTCCACCCAACGATGTTGCCTAAGATTCAACTCCTTCTGAGACATAAGATACTTCAAGCTCTTATGATCCGTGGACACCACACACTTCTGGCCATACAGATAATGCCTTCAAATCTTCAAGGCAAACTCAACAGCCGCAAACTCAAGATCGTGAGTAGGGTAGTTACGCTCATGCACCTTCAACTGCTTAGATGCATACGCCACTACCTTACCCTCCTGCATCAACACACAACCTAAACCAACAATGGACGCATCACTATAGACCATAAACTCCTTACCAAACTCAGGTTTGATCAAGACAGGAGCTTGCGTCAAAGCTTCCTTTAGCTTCTCAAAAGCTTGTTGCCTCGCATCTGTCCGCTCAAAGCGAACATTCTTCTGCAACAACTTGGTCAAAGGGGCAGCGATCTTCGAGAAACCCTCGACAAACCTACGGTAATAACCAACCAAGCCAAGAAAACTTCACACCTCTGTCACCGACTTAGGCACCTTCTAACTCATCACAACCTCCACCTTATGTGGATCAACATGGATACCTTCAGCCGATACAACATGTCCAAGGAAGACCACCTCCCTAATCCAAAACTCACACTTACTCAGCTTAACATAAAGCCAGTTTTCCAACAGCACTTGCAAAACTATCCTTAAGTGTCTATCATGATCCTCCTCGGTACGAGAGTACACAAGGATATCATCGATGAACACCACCACAAACTGATCCAAGAACTCTTGGAACACACGATTCATCATGTCCATTAAAGCAGCAGGCGCGTTGGTCAAACCAAACGACATCACTAGGAACTCATAATGCCCGTACCTTGTCTGAAAAGTTGTCTTAGGTATGTCCACATCCTTCACCTTCAATTGATAATACCCTGACCTCAAGTCTATCTTAGAAAACATCGAGGCTCCTGGAAACTGATAAAAGAGATCATCAATCTTTGGCAAGGGATACCTTTTCTTGATCGTCAACTTGTTAAGTTGCCGATAATCTATACATATCCGCATTGTCCCATCTTTCTTCTTTACAAACAACACCGGCGCACCCCAAGGTGGTACACTTGGCCGGATGAACCCTCGATCCAGCAACTCTTGAAGTTGCGTCTTCAACTCTTTCAGCTCTTTAGGTGCCATGTGATAAGAAGAAATGGACACCAGAGTCGTATTCTCATAAAACTCGATACCAAGCTCAATTTCTGTGTTTGGCAGCAACCCAAGCAATTCTTCCAGAAAGACACCCAGAAAATTGCAAACGGTTCTGATGTCATGCACACGTACATCCTTTGTACTAATATTCATCACATAAGCAAGATAAGCATCACAACCCACCCTTAGCATACAACTTGATTCCATAGCCAAAACCACATTAGACAAGAATTTCACATTCTCACCTACTATTACCACCTCATATTCATCAACAAGCTTTAAGATGACCAGCTTAACATCAAAGTCAACCACCGCTCTATGCTCTGACAACCAATCCATACCAAGAATCACATCAAATCCATAAAAGGGTAACTCCATCAAATCCACAAGAAAAATATGACCCTGAACAGATAAGGGACACCTCCGATAAAACTTCCTAGTGATTATAGTCTCACCAAAAGAACTAGTCACTTGCATTCCTACTTCAAGCAACTCAACATGCATATCAAGCAAATGTGCATGCTCACACAAGATATAAAAATGCGTGGATCCAGAATCAATCAAAGCCAACAATGATAAAGACTGCAGAACAAAGGTACATGCGATAACATCGGTGTCGTTGCGGTCCTCGCGCTGAGCATAGACCCTCGCAGGACCGCCTCCCTCAGGCCGAACTACTACGACATGAGCGATACAATGCTGACCTTCTTCCCTCCTTTAGAAGTTACCTCCGCCTCACCCACGACCTCTCTAAGGTGCATCCACAACAGGTGCACGTCCCTGGCCTCCACTAGCCAACAGAGGACACTCACACCTCAAATGGTCTGCTAAACCACAGGTCCAACAAGAATTCCCTGTCACTACAACAGGAGCTTGTGCCTCTCTAGCCGCACATGGACAATCTCGCCTCTGATGGTCCCGAGAACCACACGTCCATCACGTGTTCTGTTCTGCCCTCATCCTGTTTCCCTGAACCGGTGCACCATACCCAACGTTACCTCGCCTAGTAGCATGTTGAAATATCTTATCTCGGCCTCTCTTGTTCCGTCCACCACCGGAACCAAACTCAGTTGCTCTCTTACCAGAGCTGGAACCACCTCAACGAGATGACAGACCCAAATTCTTCTCGATGTCCTTAGCTCGACATACAAGCACATCAAAATCTGTGTAGTCTGTAGCCAACATATAGGTCTTTACTTCCTGCACTAGCCCATATCGGAAGCGATCACAACGATGCCTCTCACTCAACATCAACTCAAAGGCGTACTGGCTCAGACGTACGAACTAGACCTCGTACTCAGCCACAAAAAGGTTTCTCTGAACAAGCGACATGAATTCGCTCTTCTTCTCGTCCAAGTATCTCACGCCAAGATACTTCCTCCTAAAAGAACTTCTGAAGAACTCCCAATCCACCTCATTGGGTTCCATTCCAGCGGTGATAATCGTCCACCAACTATAAGCGTCACCCTGGAGCAAAGAAACTGCGCATCCCAACTTGCGCACATCGCTACATCTCATTTGATCCATAATACAGATTGTACTAGCTAACCTGGCTTCCGGCGCCTTAGGAGACATTCCATGGAACTCAACAGCTCACAGACTCCTCAGCCTTTCCAATGGCAAACCCGCCTGCCCAGCTGCAGGTGCTTGAAGATGCCCTCCGACTACCACAACCTGAAACGCTCTGGTTATCGCCTCAACCAGCGGTGCTAGATCACCCAAAACTAGACCAACTTGTCCTTGTTGCTCCGGCTCTCCACCCCCAAGTGGTGGCGGAGGAGGTAAGTTCCCACCAGGAGGAACCTCAGCCCCTTGGATACCCTGATTTCCCTACTCAGCCGCAGGCACAATCGTATTCGACCTAAGCTCTCTTCTAGGACCCATAGTGCTATTTTTAACAAGGCATAACAACAAAAACAAATCAAACCAAGATTTAGGCCAACCTCAAGCAAGGATCGAAGTTCACAAAAGCATTTAACTAGTGTAATTAGGCAATGGGCACCTGATTTCCCTCAAGCATAACATATACATCATGCTTTACATCATCCTCAATCAACACACAACATCAGCACATCATTAACATACAATCATATTTAACTCACGCTTGACTCATAACAACCAAGCATGGCATGAACACCAACATTCGACCAAAACATGCTTTTTCAAACAACATGCTATTCAACATTGCATCAAACATCAAAACAGACCAATTTCACTTACCATCATCCCTAATTTTTTCGAAACCTGGCTCTAATACCAACAAATGTAACCCCTTTAGTCAGGTCTAGACGCCCGACCCGAACTAAGAAGATTACATGGTGAAACCAAGGTCAATTCATTAAAGTCAACCTCGATTAATGACCTTTTTTATTTTATCTTCTCTAGATGCACATTATTATCCTATATCTTCAACAATGCCATTAGGCGAATACAGCACATCGATCAGAGTTCGATTAGGGGTTCAATTGCTTGAAATACAACTTTACGGGCTAAACTATAATTTCCATAAATTACAGGGAATTTTCAGATTTTAAAGTTACAAACCATATTTAGTCATATAACATTCCAACATGTCAAATTTCATCTTAAATGGACCATCCAAACTCATCCAATTAAACATACATCACTCGGGGACCAAAATGCAACAATTCAAAACTCAAAAAGATTCATTTAAGTGAAAATAACAAACCTGTATCGGTATGCCTCTCCCCGTATCGATACGCAAATTGACAGTAGCGATTTTTGGGAAAATGGTATCGATACGCCCAAGCTCGTATCGAATCAACCTTCAATCTTTTGCTTAGGCGTATCGATACGCGGGCAAATCCTATCAGTACACCTAAGCTGAATAGCATGAATCAAGCCTTAGTGTATCGATACTCTCCCCCGAGTATCGATATGCATACCAGAAACTCATTTTCAACAGCCTTTAAATCATATTAAACATCAACTAAACGTGTCTTAATCAACCATACATGCTAAAAACAACTTACCAACACATTTGCATCATCAAATATTCATCATATAAGCATCAAGCATGGCAAATCAAGGTGAGGCTTAACCACATAAGCATGCTTTAGAAATATAAACCATAGTATGGCCAAAAACCAAGATATAAGACCATAAAACTAAATAAGGCCATTTACAAATCCCAAACCACAAACCAAACATGCTCAAAACATTTAACATCACCAAATAAAACCAAAAGTAGAAATCCCTCCCATTGCCTCTTATTACACTAAAGTAAAACCACATACATTGCTTAGTCAAAAGTACTTGGAATCCACTTCCTCTCTTGTTGCCTCAATTGATTAATTCTTTGCATTGATGAAACAAATGAGCGTAAGCATATAGCTTAGTGAGAACCGCTACAAAACCAACATTCATCAATGCATTTTGAAAACCATATCATCATTACCTTGAAAACATATGCCTTCCTTTAAAACATGCTCTTTAAAGCATCAATGCACTTATAAAACCACATGCTCATAGCATCACCTAAATAACAACAAAATCCTTTGCTCATGCTTAAACCAAGCATCACATGTATTCTAGCATAATTCCCAAGCATCACATTCTTAATTCATTTCACAACATCATTATATTGGCTCGCAAGTGATCATTGACAAACCATCTCAAAACCAACACAATTAACACAATCGGATACGCGGATTACAAGCGTTGTCCCACACGCTTCATACACGCTACCGAACTACACAAGGCCCACACACGGGATTAGACCATCAACCGCTGTGATACCCGTGGTGGACTTTAACGGTACAATCACAACCCCTCAACACCACTCATCGGTAGTTGTATAATTCCACTAACGAGAGCACGAGACATATACCACAAGATCCACACACGAGATTAAACCATCCACCGTTGTGATCTTAATCTCAATCGTTAGGGTACTTGGAGGAAGTGTAGGGTACAATCACAACCCCTCGACATCCAAGGCGACTTTATTCACGGTGCACCCAATCGTATAGCCGGCTAACTATATCCGATTAAAGTAACCAAAAACCATTTCCATCACTTGCCAATATAATCATTTAACATCATTATTCCACAGTTTTACAAGCATAAATCACATTGCCATTTACACAAGCATGAACATGCTAAAACTCAAATGCATATATATCATAAATCCAAGGATCACCTACCAAGTGAATCCTAAACAAAATGGCATTAAAACCAGCATCCTCAATGCTCAAAAACATGCTTTAAAACAGCAATTAAACCACATTTAATTCAAGTGCATTTTAATCTAAAACATAGCACATTCCCGAGAGAGACTTTCGATTTACTTACTCTTCAGCTTAGCTAAGTGTTTTAGACATAGATTAAGCTCCCAAGACCACACTCAATGCGTTACAAAGCTGGATAATCCATTTCCACTCACCGATACGCGAAACGTCGCTCGTCGACATGAAGATCACCCTTTCGAAGCCTCCAAAAATGCTTCGCTTGATTCCGGATCAAGATCCCCTATTTTTAGAGCATCAAAACAGAGATCCAAATGCATTAATATGCATTTCAACCAAGCAACTAACATAAACTCGTTGCTCACCAAAACCACACCAATTTACCCATCAAAAACAACCGAAAACTCAATCGATTGCTTCCTAAACCAAGCCCAAGCAACACACATCACTTTCAACCATTACTAAACATCAAAACGCATCTAAAAACAACATAAGCCCTTCCTTATACGTCCAACAAGAATAACTTTAGCATTTCACTTCAAAAACTCAACTAAAACCATCAAGAAATTCAAGGATTTCGGGATCTGTATTATCAAAGCCCCTTTTTCAACATAATAATCAACTCAAAACTCAATTATAATCAATCCAAAATAGAGCTCATCAATACTACTATGAAAATCAAGATTTAATCCATGATTTTGCAAGATTTTGATCTTAAATCAAAACTATAATAAAAACTCATCCAAAATCAACAATTAAAAGTCAAAGATCTTCGGAATTTCAATAAAGAACCTAGATTGAAGGTTGAGAACGGGATTTACCTCCAATCCCTTCTGTTGAGTGTGTAAAAGTTCTATTATTTACACCCTTTTTAACCCATATTTCTGCTGCATTCAAGCATCATTGCATTGCATTTAGGTTAGTTTTCAATAAAACATCACAATTATATAAAAGGCACAGATTCTACTAAAAGATGGCTATTTTTGCAGGTATCTGTCATAGTAGATGTTGAAGGCAGGCGCAGGGCAGATAAGCAGGAAAGCTGAACTGGACAAGCAGCCGAAGAAGACGAACCTGTCATGGACCTGTCGTGACAGTAGGCTGACAGCAGACTTATGAAGAGGAAAAGTAAAGTGGACCTCGATAGATAGAGAAAAATCTGCTCGTCTGTCGTGTGAAAGCCAAATATTTTTCCAAGCCCCGGATCAAAAGATATGTCAAGCCAAAGCTCAAGGAAAGGAATTCCCACAAAATAAGGATGCAGCTGTAAAGTAGGAGACTTTAGAGATTTAGTCTTTATTAGAGTCTTACTTTTAATTAAAGTTGTAATCCTTGTTACCTTAGATAACTTGAGCCCAAAGCTTATATAAGGGCATAGATTTAACCTAGGAGCACAACTGATCACCCCATAACCGAAACCTAAACCCTGCCGTTTACCTGTCACCGACATGTTCTAAAAACCCCATAGGGCTACGGGTTGTTTTGTAAAGTAGTTGCAAGGGTTGCTTTGTTTTAGGATTTTTCAAGTTCAATAAAATAAACTTCAAGTTCTTTTATCTTGGTTTTAATATCTTGCAAGAGCATCGGGAGAGCATTGTGAGGTTATCCATTTACTTAGCATCGGGAGAGTTAAGTATACGAAAGAGATAAGAGCGCGTTCTCTAGTTTATAGTTGAACCATCTCGTGCCTAGGGATAGGGCGAGGTTAAGTGGCTAAGGAAGAATTCATACACATCGGTGTTCATCCTTCGATTCACGCCGGGAGGTATCATCAAAGACGTGATCATCGACAGACTTGTGCCTAGGGATAGGGCAAGGCAGAACTGGGATTCTTGCCAAGCTTGAAGTACGGAGTTAGTGTTCGCTGCCGTGACAGCTAACGGACAGACGCCGTGACAGGTGCTGTCGGCGACGAGTGCGACGACAGAACTGGAGATCCTAAGCAATTCAATACCTACACTACTGAGCAATTCAATACCAGCCCATTCTCTCTATCTTGATATCTCAATTCCTTTATTTGCGTTTTTACATTATTATTCGTGACAACTTCTCATAATTATTTCCTTTACTTCGTGCAGTGAATTTAGGTGAAGCTATTAGCCCAATCCCTGTGGAGACGATATCCGATACTTCGTATCACTTTACTACTTGCGTCGTGTATACTTGCACTATAATTGTGATAGACTATTTTACACCCAACAAGTTTTTGGCGCCGTTGCCGGGGATTGGCAACATAACTACACCTTTCTTTCCTTGCACTTTTTATTTTTATTTTCGTTTTTTTTTGTTTTTATTTAAATTTTCTTTAATTTTTCTTTTGTGTTTTAAACTCTTGCTTTTCACGAGGTTTTCTTGTTTATGCGCAGATCGAAAAGAGGCGAAGATCCTGAGTATAAGTTAGATCCGGAAATCGAACGTTCTTTCAATCTCAAGAAACAACTTCGTCGCCTTTTAGACAGAAACGAATACCTTGAGGAACAACTAGAGCAGATGGCCCGTAATCAGCCTGCCGGTGGAGATATACCGCCTGTCGGTGACCCGCCGAGGGCAGATGGACGACGGTCATGTCGTGACTACATGCTGCACGATCATGTAGAGCTGGAGACCACGCTGCCGGATATTGATGTTGATAACTTCGAACTCAAACCTGTCATGTTTAGTATGATCAACAACGCCGGGCAGTTTAGTGGTTCTGCGACAGAAGATGCTAGGGAGCATCTCAAAACGTTCCAGGAGATCTGTGGTTCGTTTAGACTGCCAGGAGTTAGTCCGGAGATACTGAGGCTTCGGTTATTCCCCCATTCATTGAGGGACAGAGCTAAAACTTGGTGGAATAAACTTACGCCGGGTTCTATTATGACTTGGGCAGATTTAACTCGTGAATTTTTGTCTCGTTTTAATCCTTCACATTTAGCTGAGCGATTACGTAACGAAATTGCTACTTTTCAACAGGAAGATGACGAGCCAATGCACGAGGCCTGGGACAGATTTACAACTCTTCTTCGAAACTGCCCAATGCATGGATTCCCCGTCTGGAATCAGGTAACTAAGTTTTATAATGCTGCTAACTTACAAACTCGCATTCGAATTGATTCTGCAGCGAATGGACTATTATTGGATAAAGGTCCGGACGAGGCCCTGAAAGTTTTGAAACATCTGGCTAAGAATGAGGAGCAGTTTCCAACCGCAAGAAGAGGGGGTAAAAGGGTACTTGCTGTCAAGGACTATGAGGCCGACAGCACTATGAAATTGCAGGTAGCATTCCTTACTAAAGCAATGAAAAAGTTATTGAATGATGATGAATTACAAGGATTTGCTGTCGAGGAAGTTTGTGCTACTTGTGAGGGAAATCATAGTAGGGATGAGTGCCCAATAAATATAGAAGAGGGAAAATATGTTGGAAATTACAAGCCGAACTATAATGCCAACAACTACAACCCTAATTGGAGGAAGGATCCCAAATTTTCCTGGAGTAACCCCAACAACGCCCTGAATCCACAAGCGCATAATCAGAATCAGGGGGGTCCTAGATTGTTGACGCGACAGCATCTGCCGCAGAACCTGCCGCAGAACCTGCCGCCTGAGCAGCAACATCAGCCACCACCTGCCACGAGTAGTATATTGGAGCAGACTCTGGCCACCTTTATGTCTCAGACTGGTACGTATATGGAGAATATTAATCAGTTTGTCAAGAAGACGGAAAACTTTACGGATGAAACCAAGATGAGAATGACAAATCATGAGGCTACCTTGAAATCTCTAGAGACACAAATGGGTCAGGTGTCGCAGCATATTAAGCCACGGCAGAATGGAGGATTCCCTAGCAATACTGAAAATGCTAGATCGCCCCCACATGAGAAATGTAAGGCGATTACTACTAGGAGTGGGAAAAAGTTACCAGGGCCGGAAAAAGAAGCTGAAACAGAAAAGGAACCTGCCTTGGATAAACCTGCCGAGGAAGCTGCCCTGACAGGTGATAAACAGACTGCTGCCGATGAGCCTTTCACGACAGCAGAAGCGATAGAGGAGAAAAACGATGAGTATCATCCTCAGATTCGCATGCAGTGGGAAGGACGCATTGCTGATTATCGTCCTCCACCACCTTTTCCGCAACGGATACAGCAAGCTAAGCATGAATCTCAACTTAAAAAGATTTATGATATTTTTAAACAGGTTCATATTAATATTCCGTTGTTAGATGCTGTTAGGGAGATGCCCGGTTATGCTAAATTTCTCAAGGATGTTATGTCGAAAAAATCTAAACTTGGGGAATTTGAAACGGTAAAGATGACAGAAGGTTGCATGAGCATTCTTCATCGGCAGCCACCCCAGAAAAAGAAGGATCCGGGGAGCTTCATCATACCTTGTGTAATCGGCGACAGATTTGTGGGTAAGGCATTATGTGATCTTGGTGCTAGTGTTAATCTAATGCCCAAATCTGTTTTTCAGAAACTAGGTATTGGCAAGGCGCGGCCCACGACAGTTACCCTACAGCTAGCCGACCGCTCTTACGTTCACCCCGAGGGAAAAATTGAAGATATTTTGGTAAGAGTGGATAATCTTATTTTTCCTGCTGACTTTCTTATTTTAGATTGTGAGGCAGATGAGAACGCACCAGTCATCCTTGGGCGACCCTTCTTAGCCACGGGAAGATCATTGATTGATGTGGAGAAAGGAGAACTCACCATGCGCGTGAACGATCAAGAAATTAAGTTGAATGTTCTCCAAGCGATGAAACATGCTGATGTAGATGAGGAATGCAAGGCCATCATTGAGGTGACCTTTGATCAACCCTGCATCAGGTCGGGCTGCCGTGATATAAAATTTGGTCACTGCTGCGACAGCCATCTACGGGCCTGTCACGACAGCAATGACGACAGCAACGACGACAGCACCGACGACAGCGACTCCTCTGAATCCGATACATCTGATACTGAAGGTCATGAGGAGGCAGACTGGTTAGACCATCGTCCAGGTAAGTTATTCGAACCCTTGAATTACACTTCGGATAACCATTCAATCCAAAAGCCATCTACTGTTGAACCACCTGTCTTAGAACTTAAGCCCCTGCCAGGGCAGCTTAAATATGCTTATCTTGGTTGTGATAACACACTGCCCGTAATCATCTCTGCTAAGCTGCCGCAGGAACAGGAACGACAACTGATCGACATGTTAAAGCAGCACAAGAGGGCGATTGGATGGACGATAGCAGACATTCAAGGCATTAGTCCGGCATTATGCATGCACAAAATCCTCCTTGAGGAAGACCATAAGCCGACTATAGATGCCCAAAGGCAGTTAAACCATGCGATGAAGGAGGTAGTGCGTAAGGAGATCATTAAATGGTTAGATGATGGTATTATTTACGCCATCTCCGACAGCAAATGGGTAAGCCCGGTGCAATGTGTTCCAAAGAAAGGAGGAATGACCGTGGTAACCAACGAGAACAATGAGTTAATCCCAACCAGGACTGTGACCGGTTGGAGGGTTTGTATGGACTATCGGAAGCTTAATAAAGCTACCCGCAAAGACCACTTTCCTTTACCCTTTATTGATCAAATGCTTGATAGATTAGCGGGCAAACCTTACTATTGTTTTCTTGATGGTTACTCAGGTTATAACCAAATTGCTATTGCACCAGAGGATCAAGAGAAAACGACGTTCACATGCCCCTACGGTACATACGCGTTTAGGAGGATGCCGTTTGGACTCTGTAATGCACCTGCCACCTTCCAAAGGTGCATGATGGCTATATTCTCCGACATGGTTGAGGACTTCCTTGAGATTTTCATGGATGATTTTTCCGTCTTTGGAGACGATTTTGAGAGCTGCCTCGGCAACTTACAAAAGGTACTTGAAAGATGTGAAAAAGCTAATCTTGTTTTAAATTGGGAAAAATGCCACTTTATGGTGGATGAGAGGATAGTTCTTGGCCATAAGATTAGCTGCCGTGGGATAGAAGTCGACAGGGCCAAAATAGAGGTAATTGAGAAACTGCCGCCGCCAACCACAGTCAAGGGCATTAGGAGTTTTTTAGAGCATGCTGGTTTTTATCGAAGATTTATCGCGAATTTCTCAAAAATCACGAAGCCCCTATGTCATCTCTTAGAGCAGAACCGACCCTTTGACTTTAATGAAGAATGTACTGAAGCATTCAAGGTTCTGAAGGAAAAGCTAGTGACAGCCCCCATAGTACAGCCACCAGACTGGACACAACCATTTGAGATCATGTGTGATGCCAGTGACTATGCTGTCGGGGCAGCACTTGGGCAGCGCAAGGACAGGCTGTTTCATGTCATATACTACGCCAGCAAAACATTGAATGATGCCCAAGTGAACTATACCACCACAGAAAAGGAGCTGTTAGCTGTGGTGTTCTCCATCGACAAGTTTCGTTCTTACATACTTGGGACGAAAGTAATAGTGCACACCGACCATTCTACCCTTAAGTACTTGTTCGCAAAGAAGGATGCCAAGCCTAGGTTGATATGATGGATCTTGCTATTACAAGAGTTCGACCTTGAAATCAAAGACAAAAAGGGGACAGAAAATCAGGTGGCAGACCACTTGTCAAGGTTTGAGAAGGGACAGAGTCTACCGTTCGATGAGACACACATACTGGAGACCTTCCCAGATGAGCAGCTCTTTGCTGCCGCAATCGCTGTCGCGACAGCCATGGCGGCAGGTAAGTCTTCTGACCTTCCCTGGTATGCTGATTTCGTTAATTTTATAGTTAGCGGAATATTTCCTTCTGATCTTAATTATCAAGCCAGAAAGAGGTTCCAAAATGATGTTAAGCATTATTATTGGGACGAACCTCTTCTTTTCAAAATGTGCGCAGATCAGGTTATTAGGAGGTGTGTACCACAAGAAGAGCAAGAAGACATTCTCCATCACTGTCATGCTTCACAATATGGAGGACACTTAGGAGGAAACAAAACTGCTGCCAAGGTGCTGCAGTCAGGGTTCTACTGGACGACACTATATAAAGATGCCCAGGACTTTTACAAGAACTGTGACAGGTGCCAGCAGACAGGTAACATCTCGAGGAGAAACGAGATGCCACTGCAGAATATCCTAGAAGTCGAGATCTTCGACGTTTGGGGGATTGATTTTATGGGACCTTTTCCATCTTCATGTGGAAATCTTTACATCCTCCTAGCAGTGGATTATGTCTCCAAGTGGGTAGAAGCAATCACAACTCAAAAGAATGATGCCAAAACGGTCCAAAAGTTTTTGTACAAAAACATATTTTCTAGATTTGACATCCCTAGGGCGATTATCAGTGATGAAGGGAGACATTTTGATAATAGGGTAATTGCTGCCGCCTTGAAGAAATATGGTGTTAAGCATAGGATCGCGACAGCATACCACCCATAGACCAATGGACAGGCCGAGATTTCCAACAGGGAAGTGAAAAACATTCTTGAAAAGATGGTTAAACCAACTAGGAAAGATTGGTCTTTACTTCTGAATGATGCATTATGGGCATACATAACAGCTTTCAAAACTCCATTGGGCATGTCTCCATATCGTTTGATTTATGGGAAAACCTGTCACTTGCCTGTCGAGATCGAGCACAAAGCATATTGGGCAATCAAGGCAGTAAACATGGACTTGGACAAGGCAGGCCAGAAAAGGCTGTTAGATTTGAATGAGATCGATGAAATACGGACAATGGCCTACGACAATGCAAAAATTTACAAGGAAAAGACTAAGAAGTGGCATGACAAGAAGTTGCTGCCCCGACAGTTCTGCCCAGGGCAGCTTGTGTTGTTGTTTAATTCTAGGTTGAAACTCTTTCCAGGGAAGCTCAAATCTAGATGGTCTGGCCCGTTCCAAGTGGTTCAAGTTTTTCCCCATGGTGCCATTAAAATTCAATCATTAAAGGACGGACACCAATTCAAAGTCAATGGACAACGCCTCAAGCATTATCAGGGGACTGAAGCCCCAGGAATACAGGAAGTGGTTACTTTAGGTGATGCCCCACAAGGCATCCCTAATTTAACCTAATTTTCATTTTTATTTTATTTTAGTATTTATTATTATTTATTAGGAAATTAGGTTTATTTTATTCAAATAATGTTTTGTTTTTCTAATTTCAGTTTTTAGGAAATAAAGGAGTCAAGAAGAAAAGGAGAAGTGACCCAAGCCCACCGCTCATCCATCAGCCCAATAAAGCCCATTTATGGAAACCTGTCGTTTCGGCTGCCGCCGCGGACGGATATGACAGGCTGTCAACAGTCTGACACGGCAGACGCAGAAGCGTGCGGCAGACGCATAGCAGACGCATAAATGCGTGTCAGATGCGTCAGACACGCTACATTCAATATGTCGCCCCGTTATTCCCGTCTGCCGTTGCGGCATTAAATGGGCAGCCTCTCGACCGCTATATAAACCCCTTCCCATTTTCATTTTTCATCACTTCTGATTTTTCTCTCTTGTTTTTCTCCTCTAGTTTTATTTGTTTTCTTTCTTTCATAGCCCTTGCAACCAAAATGTCGTCGAGACAAACCCGTCAGAACACTGCTGCCGCTTCTTCTTCAGCAGCAGCATCACCATTCGCCAAAAAGGAACTATGGGAGGAGCGTGGCTTTATATACAACAGAGATGCCCCTCATATGGGACTCCGGCCGTTCATTATGAAGGCCATAACGGCACAGCTATGGGAGGACTTCGCCGAGCAGCCGACAGAGTTAAATGACACTTTGGTTCGAGAATTTTACGAGGCCATCGACAGCAAAACGGCGACATCTGTCACCGTCCATGGAGTGGCAGTACCCTTCACCGCCAACAGCATCAACCACACGTTCGGCCTCTTCTTTGGCCCCAATGATGATGTTCACCAACAATTTTGGGACACCCTCGACGCTGCTGCCCATGATGCTGTCATGATGGAACTGACAGAGGCTGGGACGACATGGACCACCAGCAAGAAGAACCCCCACTCCGTCAATAGGGGGCAGCTACTCCCTGAAGCAAAACTATGGAACGCTTTTATAAAAAAGCGTATCCTACCCTCGTCCCACCATACGACAGTTAACCGACAGCGCTTGGCCCTCATTCACTCGATTATGCATGACAGGCCCATCAATGTGGGCAGGTACATGAGGGACAGCATCATCGATTGTGCCTTCCGCTCGGACTCACGACTATGCCTGCCGTTCACCATCACCGCCCTCTGCCGCTGTGCTGCCGTACCAGAGGCACCCTCCGACAAAATCAAAAAGGGCAGCGGCTGGAGTGACAACAACATCTCCAGCCTCATGGAGGTCATAGTCGTATCACCCATCAACGCCTTCGACCCAAATGCCCATCCTGCTGATTCCGATGATGAACCTGCCACCGAACCTACCCCAGATGCTGCCGCCGACACCGCTCAGACAGATCAGTCTGCGCACATCCTTGCTGCCATCCTAAGGATAGAGAGCGCCAAATGGGTTTGATGACTTTTATCCGTGACTTCTCAAATGCAACGGTAAATTTCATTACTAATACTTTACATTATTCGGATGTCATCTTCCCCACCTTTCCCGCCCATTATTTCCATATCCCCTCCCCTACTCCCACACCACCTGTCTCTCCCTATATGCATTCTGCCGCCCCCACACCAACCCCTGCCCCAACGGCGGAAGGCAGCCCACCGGCAGACACCTCCCCTCGAGGAACCAAAAGACCTGCCACTACGGAAAGCCCTCTTATCCGGAGGAATTTGGAGAGCGACTTTACGCGGGTAAAACGAATTAAGCACGTGGCAAACAAGAGAAAGCTGTCCAAAGCCATCACCACCAGCAGCTCGTGGGACAGCGGTAGCAGTTCCGACGTCCGGCTAGTGGAGCACCCTGCCCCTCCACCTTCTGATGAACCTGCTGAGCACCCTGCCCCTCCACCGGCCGATGAACCTGCCGATGCACCTGCTCCTGAACCTGCCCAGCCCCCTCCACAGTGCAGACGCCGCCATCAGATCCGCGTCAACAGCAGCAGCGAGGACACCGAGTGAAAAATTAAGTTTTTATTTTTCCTTTAATGCTGCCTGCCTTATCTTTTGTGATGTACTTTTATTTATCTTGTTTTTCTTTATTTTTCATGTCATTTTGCATTGAGGGCAATGCAACCCTTGAGTTTGGGGGTGGCAACCCTCCATCATCAATGGAGTCTTTAGCACATCTCTTTATTATTTGTTGTGTCTTATTATTTATTTATGTTCTTTAAAAAAAATCAGAAAATTTAAACTGTTGGCTTAAAAACTGTGAAGTTAACTTACCTGTCATGACAGCTCTGTCGTGGCAGCATCTTTAGGATAGGTTAAGGAAAAGTTTAGAGCCTTTCTATAGTTCTGAAAACTTAAACACTTTTGTGACTGTTATATTGCTTAGATTTCTTTTAGCCAAACTAGAATAGGAAGCTTAGAACTTGGATAGCCCCTAGAGGTGCCTAACACTGGCTCTAGGAAAGAAGTTTAGCAAAAGAAAATCAAAAACCTAGAGGTGCCCGAAACCGGCTCTAGGAAGCTAACTAGAGGTGCCCGAAACTGGCTCTAGAAAAACTTAGCTTGAAAATAGAAGAAAAAGAAGCATGAAAATGTGCCTTCTAAAAAAAATAAACTTTGGCATAAAAATTCAAGTTAAGAAGTTGAATATTCTAGTGAAACTAAGAGAGTCTTAGCATATAACTGTTCACAAGCATGCACACACTGCACGAGAGCTATAGGGAGATTCCGGACAGATCCCAACTTTTCCGACAGGTTGCTGCCGCCATAGAGAATGAGCGACAGGTAAGGGACAGTTCACTGTTTGAAGGCCAACACAAAAAATTTCAGTTTTCTTTTAAGTCTTCATTGCTTGAGGGCAAGCAAAAACTTGAGTTTGGGAGTGTGTTGAGTGTGTAAAAGTTCTATTATTTACACCCTTTTTAACCCATATTTCTGCTGCATTCAAGCATCATTGCATTGCATTTAGGTTAGTTTTCAATAAAACATCACAATTATATAAAAGGCACGGATTCTACTGAAAGATGGCTATTTTTGCAGGTATCTGTCATAGTAGATGTTGAAGGCAGGCGCAGGGCAGATAAGCAGGAAAGCTGAACTGGACAAGCAGCCGAAGAAGACGAACCTGTCATGGACCTGTCGTGACAGCAGGGTGACAGCAGACTTATGAAGAGGAAAAGTAAAGTGGACCTCGATAGATAGAGAAAAATCTGCTCGTCTGTCGTGTGAAAGCCAAATATTTTTCCAAGCCCCGGATCAAAAGATATGTCAAGCCAAAGCTCAAGGAAAGGAATTCCCACAAAATAAGGATGCAGCTGTAAAGTAGGAGACTTTAGAGATTTAGTCTTTATTAGAGTCTTACTTTTAATTAAAGTTGTAATCCTTGTTACCTTAGATAACTTGAGCCCAAAGCTTATATAAGGGCATAGATTTAACCTAGGAGCACAACCGATCACCCCATAACCGAAACCTAAACCCTGTCGTTTACCTGTCACCGACATGTTCTAAAAACCCCCTAGGGCTACGGGTTGTTTTGTAAAGTAGTTGCAAGGGTTGCTTTGTTTTAGGATTTTTCAAGTTCAATAAAATAAACTTCAAGTTCTTTTATCTTGGTTTTAATATCTTGCAAGAGCATCGGGAGAGCATTGTGAGGTTATCCATTTACTTAGCATCGGGAGAGTTAAGTATACGAAAGAGATAAGAGCGCGTTCTCTAGTTTATAGTTGAACCATCTCGTGCCTAGGGATAGGGCGAGGTTAAGTGGCTAAGGAAGAATTCATACACATCGGTGTTCATCCTTCGATTCACGCCGGGAGGTATCATCAAAGACGTGATCATCGACAGACTTGTGCCTAGGGATAGGGCAAGGCAGATCTAGGATTCTTGCCAAGCTTGAAGTACGGAGTTAGTGTTCGCTGCCGCGACAGCTAACGGACAGACGCCGCGACAGGTGCTGTCGGCGACGGGTGCGACGACAGAACTGGAGATCCTAAGCAATTCAATACCTACACTACTGAGCAATTCAATACCAGCCCATTCTCTCTATCTTGATATCTCAATTCCTTTATTTGCGTTTTTACATTATTATTCGTGACAACTTCTCATAATTATTTCCTTTACTTCGTGCAGTGAATTTAGGTGAAGCTATTAGCCCAATCCCTGTGGAGACGATATCCGATACTTCGTATCACTTTACTACTTGCGTCGTGTATACTTGCACTATAATTGCGATAGACTATTTTACACGCAACACCTTCCTTCCTTAAAGTTTGACAAGTTTTCCTTCACAAATCTTGAAGAACTTGAAGAGAATTTTTGGAAATGATTTAGATATCAAAGAGAGAGTGTTTGGGAGGAAAGAAATCTGGAGAAAGAGTTGAGAAAATGAATGTTGCTGAAATGAGAGTTAGTTACGTCAAAAACTTCTCATTTTCTATTTTGGCAATTAAAAAAAATAAAATCCTTTTTATTTTAATCATCTAAAAATCATTTTAAAACACGTTAATTCAAGGAAGGTGTAATTGCACCATAGCTCCCTGAAGATTCTAAGATTTTTGACTCCTCTTTTGAAATTCCATTTTTCCACAGTTTTGAAACTTTATATTTTTGTCACCGCCCAAAATGTATCACTTCCAAATCTTATTTTGTAAAATTTATTTGACCAATCCCTTAAACATGATTTTATAGGATTTTATCAAAAAATTTTCATATTTTTATCCTTTCTCGATCCTTGATTTCCCTAAACCACCTAATACGATTCGAAACATTTCCGACCGGCCCGATTCGATGTCTAAAACATCTAGGCCCAAAACCAGGGCGTTTCAACACTAATATACCTTCGGTGGAGGCAATCAAGGAGATCCCAAACTATGTGAAGTTCGTCAATGACATAGTGTAAAATGAAAAAGGATTAGGGAATTTGAAACAGTGGCCGTAATGGAGGAATGCATGGCCGCATTACACAACTGAGCTCCGCCCAAGCTAAAGGATCCCGAAATTTTTCTCATACCATGCACAATTGGAATCGCTATGAGGGGAAGGCACTTTGTGGTCTAGGGGGAAGCATAAACATCATGCCCAAGTCAGTCTTCCAAAAATTGGGGATTGGGATAGCTATACCAACAACGATAATGGTACAACTTGCTGATGGATTACATGTGCAACCTGAGGGGAAAATCGAGGACATACTGGTAAAAGTCAATAAATTTATTGTCCCTAATTACTTCCTTATTCTAGACTGTGATGCAGACGAAAGAGCCGCACTCATTCTAGGACGGCCATTCCTTGTTACCGAAAGGACAATAATTGATGTTGAGAAAGGAGATCTGACAATGTGAATCAATGACGAGCATGTAAAACTTCACGTATTAAATACAAGGAAACATGTTGACGATTCTGAAAGATGCCAAGAACTCCAAGCCACAGGGGAACCAGACCGCAAGAAGGACCCAACTGGTCCTGGTATAGAAGCTGCACAATGCCGCGACAAACATGTAGGACCCTACCAAGACCATTGTCGAGGTGCACTAATGGGAGAACGTGGACATTGGCTGCTACCTCACAAGAGATCACATGTGATGAGGGATAAGGAAGAAAACACTCTAGAAGATGCATCCACATGCACTCCTTTAGTGCTCTAATTTTTTTTAAATTTTTTTAAATTTTTTTATTTTTTGTTTTTTGTTTTTAGTTGTTAGTTTTTAATTTCAGATATTTTTAATTTTCTACATTTTAAGGACTAATATTCTATTTTATTGTTTATTATTAGGACAGAGATCAAGAAAGGAAGAACAAATAAACAAACGACATGGAGGAAAGACTGTTAGCTGCCGCGACATTCGTCGCCCAATAGCCTGCAAGACCCGCAACGGCTAGTTCACAACGGGCAGAACCGCAATGGGCAGAAACGACTCACAACGGTTAGAAGCGTCGCGGACGAGATTTGCGCTCCAATGACATGATATGCTTGATATGCCGAAACACTATATAAGGGCCACTATTCTCCATTATTCTTCACCTTAACGTTCTCTTCTATTGCCTTGTATTCTCCAAAGCTTTTATTTTCTTTTACTCTCAAACAACCACTCTCAATTCTTCTCAAATTTCAGATGGCAATCAAAGGCGAAAGCTCTAGCACTGCCGTGGCACAAACTTAAAGCCTCTTTGCATTGCCGGGAGTCAAACACAGATTCAAGAAATATTTCATTTACAAAACACTTTATCCAACATCACTTGCCAATATAATCCACATTTCATGCATTCGTCATTGTTTTACAAAGCCTTCATGATAATCCATAACTCAACCATGAAACCATGCTTCAAAACACATGCATCAACACATGCATACAAGGAACACTTACCTAGTGCATCCTTAAACCACATGGCATCATCAACACATTTATATACTCAAGAACATGCTTTAAAACAGTAGGTAAATGCAATTAAAATCAAGTGCAACCAAAGGCTCAAACTAGCACAATCCGGTAGAGAAATTCACTTTACTTACTTATGAACTTAGTAAAGCATTTCAAGCTCTTACTAAGTTCCCAAAACCATTTCTAAAACGTTTCCACACTGGAAAACCAAGTTCCACTCACCGACTTGCAAAACCACACTAGCCGACGCACAAATCACCCGTCCGAAGCCTCCAAAATCACTTCATTTGATTTCGAAATACTATCCCATGTTTTCAACACATTGAAACAAAGGTTCAATGCATTAAAATGCATCCAAAACACACGCACACAAAAGGAAACCCGCAGCCCTGCTCTAAAGCATCAGTTTACCCAATCGATACAACTGAAAACTGAATCGATTGATCCCTATACTCAGCCCAGCCATCAACCAACACATCCAACACATTTTAAGCATCAATCAACATCCAAAAGCAACCTAAAACCATCCTTATACCTCCAGCAACTTGGATTCCACATTACACCCCAAAAACCCAACTATAAACACCTTAAAAAACAAAGATCTCAAGGATTTCGGGATTAATATGATTTAGGCGATATTTCAACATCATTAACCTCTCAAAACTCATTTAGAAATCATCTCAAACAAACCAAATCAACACAACTCCGAAAATCACATTTAATCATCTTTTTCAACAAGATTTCAACATTTTATTAAAACAATAACAAAACCGCAATAAAAAACATGAATAAAGAGTCAAATATCATTGGAATTTCATTAAAGATCCTTGATTAGAGGGTTAACACGAAATTTACCTCCAATCCTTTGCTTCTCTTCTAATTTGGCAAGTTTAGCTTTCAAGAATCTTGAAGGAAATTGAGAGAAATCACAATGATGAAGTTGGAGATCAAGAGAGAATTTGAAAGTGAAGAAAATCTAGAATTTGAGAGAAAATGGAGAGTGTTTAGCTGAAGTGAAAGCAAGAGAATGAAAATGATCGTCAAAATCTTTTAACCAATTAACTAACTCCTTAATTAAATTGATTAAAGCCATTTTAATATTTATTAAACCATTTAAAACACATGCCAAATTAGAGAAAATAATTAATTTCCAATTAGCTCCCTAAAGATTCTAAGATCTTGACTATTTTTCGAAAACACACTTTTTCCACAACTTTAAAACTTTACATTTTGGTAACTGCCAAAAATGTATACTTTCCAAAACTCGTTTTTCAAATTGATTTTACCAACCTCTTAAATATCATTTTAGAGGATTTTAGGATTTTTCCCATATTTTTATCCCATGTCAATTTTGATTTCCCTAAATCACCCTTTAACGATTCGAACAACCAACTACCGGTTCCACCGGCCCAACCCATCTCGCAAAACACCTAAGCCCAAAATCAGGGCGTTACAACTCTCACCCACTTAGTAAATTTCGTCCTTGAAATTTTACCTGAAGGAAAAAGATGCAGAAACTACCTCAACATGTTCGCCTTGCTTTCCCACATGGCCTCCTCAACTCCTCGGTGTCGCCACAACACCTTCACAAGCTCTATTGTCTTAGCACGAAGAACTCTGCTACTCGAATTCAGAATTCTCACCGGTTCCTCATCATATGATAAATCTGAGTTCAACTCAATATCCTCAACGAGCATCACATGAGATGGATCCGATCTATACCTCCACAACATAGAAACATGAAACACATCATGGATCTTCTCCAACTCGGGAGGCAACCTCAACCAATAAGCCACATGACCAACTCGCTCCACAACCTCATAAGGTCCAATAAGCCTCGAACTAAGCTTTCCCTTACGTCCGAACCTCATCACCTTCCTTTAAGGCGATACCTTAAGGAACACACGATCTCCAACCGCAAACTCAATTTCCCTACGCTTTAAATCCGCGTAAGATTTCTAACGATCTGATGCATCCTTTAACCGCTCACATATGAGCTGCACTTTCTCAGTTGTTCCCTTAAGCATATCTGGTATAGAAAGCAACTTTTGCTTCACCTCAATCCAACAAAGAGACGTTCTACACTTTCTCCCATACAAGGCCTCATACGGAGCCATTTTTATACTTGCCTGAAAACTGTTATTATAGGCAAACTCAACCAAAGGCAGATGCTTTTCCCAAGAACATTGGAAATCAATCACACAACATCGCAACATGTCCTCCAGTACTTGGATAACTTGTTCCGACTATCCATCCGACCGAGGATGATATGAAGTGCTGAAATTCAAACGTGAACCCAACACGTAATGTAAACATTCCCAAAACCTTGTTGTAAACCTCGGATCCCTATCCGACACTATAGATTTTGACACACTATGCAAATGCACAATCTCAGCAATATACAACTCTACCATCTTATCTAACGTATATGTAGTATGCACAACCATAAAATATGCACACTTCGTAAGACGATCTACAATCTCCCATATAGAGTTCTTCTTAGACGGTCACAAAGGCAGACCAGATACAAAATCCATCGTAATTCTTTCCCACTTCCACTCCAGTATCCTGAAAGACTGTAACAGACCAGAAGGAAACTGATGCTAAGCTTTCACACGCTAGCAAACCATACACTTGCTTACAAAATCAACAACATCCTTTTTCAAGCCTACCCAATAGTACTCATCCTTCAAACCACGATACATTTTAGTACTACCATGGTGCATAGCAAAAGGACTGTTATGAGCCTCAGTCAGAATAATGCGCCTCAACTCAACATCTTCCGTCACAACTATTCGACTTTTGAAACATCAAACTCCATCATCAATGAAACAAAAGTCCATTGCATTACCATCAAATATATCCTGAACATGAGGCACCAACGAATCATCAAGCAACTACTTCTCCTTGATCAGCTGAATCAAGGAAGGTTTCACCTGCAACTCGGCGATCAACCCACTATCACGTGATAAGATCAACCGAGCAAAAATCACTCTCAGATCAATAGCTACCTTCCTACTCAAAGCATCGACCACAACATTGGCCTTTCCAATATCATACTTAATTGTCAGGTCATAATCCTTAAGCAACTCCAACCACCTTCGTTGCCTAATATTCAACTTCTTTTGACACATAAGATACTTCAAATTCTTATGGTCAGTCTAAACCACACACTTCTCACCATAAAGACAGTGTCTCCAAATCTTCAATGCAAACACCACCATAGCTAGCTCTAGATCATGAGTAGGATAGTTGCGCTCATGCACCTTCAATTGTCTAGACACATAAGCTACAACCTTCCCACCTTGCATCAACATGCAACCCAAACCAACATATGAGGCATCACTATAAGTACAAACTCCTTACCCGATTCTGGTTGAATCAAAATAGGAGCTTGCGTCAAAGCTTCCTTCAACTTCTGGAAAGCTTGCTGCCTAACATCCGTCCACTCAAAGCGAACATTATTTTGCAACAACTTGGTCAAAGGAGCAGCAATCTTGGAAAAGCCCTAGGCAAACCTCCGGTAATAACCAGCTAAACCAAGGAAACTTCGCACCTCTGTCACCGACTTTGGCGTTTTCCAACTCATCACCGCCTCAACCTTGTGCGGATCAACCCGAATACCTTCGACTGACACCACTTGTCCAAGAAAAACCAGTTTCCTGAGCCAAAACTCACACTTGCTCAGCTTAACATAAAGCTGATTCTCCAACAGCACTTGTAACACAATTTTCAAATGCTTATCATGGTCCTCTTTGGTACGCGAGTACACGAGAATATCATTGATAAACACTACCATGAACTGATCTAGAAACTCATGGAACATCCTATTCATCATATTCATGAATGCAGCTGGTGCATTTGTCAACCCACACGGCATCACCAAAAACTCATAATGGCCATACCTAGTCCAAAAAGCTGTCTTAGGCACATCCACATCCTTAACCATTAATTGGTAATACCATGACCTCAAATCAATCTTTGAAAACACCGAAGCACCAAGAAACGGGTCAAACAAATCATCGATCCTCGGCAAAGAGTACTTGTTCTTAATCGTCAACTTGTTCAGTTGTCGATAATCTATGCACATACGCATCATACCATCCTTCTTCTTCACAAACAGAACCGGTGCACCCCAAGGTGAGATACTCGGTCTTATGAATCCTCGGTTAAGAAACTCTTGAAGTTGCATCTTCAACTCTTTATGTTCTATGTGATAAGGAGCAATGGACACGGGAGTCGTATTCTCATACAACTCAATGCCAAACTCAACCTCTCGATTTGGTGGCAACCCAGGCAACTCCTCTAGAAAAACACCCGAAAACTCACATATCGTTCGTATGTCTTGCACCCGTACTTCCTTCGTACCAGGATTCATCCATACGCCAAGAAAGCTTTACAGCCCAACTCCGTCATCCGACTCGCTTCAAGAGCCGAAATTGCATTAGACAAGAACTTCACGTTCTCGCCTACGGTTACCACTTCGTAATCAACTGCAAGCTTCAAGGTGACTCGCTTAACATCAAAATCCACCACAGCTTGATGTTCAACCAACTAGTCCATTCCAAGAATCACATCAAAACCATAAAAAGTTAAATCCATCAAATCAATGAAAAACACATGGCCCTGAGCAGATAATGGACATCTCCTATACAACTATCTTGTAACAATAGTTTCACCAAAAGATCTTGTCACTTGCATCCCTACGTCTAGCATCACAATAGGTATATCAAGCAAATGCGCATGCTCACTCAAGATGTATGAATCAGTAGATCCAAAATCAATCAATGCTAACAAAGACAAGGATTGCAAGGTGAAGGTACCTGTAGTCACATCGGTGTCATTTCGTCCCTCGCGATGTGCATACACCCTCGTAGGACCGCCTCCCTCTTGTTGAACCGCAACGACATGAGCCACACCTCTTTGTACATCCTCTCTTCTCTGAAAGTTTCCACGGCTGCGCCCACAGCCTCTCTGTGGCGCAGCAACAGGTGCACGACCCTGACCACCTCCCGCTAAAAAGGATCACTCACGTCTCATGTGGTCAGCCGATCCGCAGTTCCAACAAGAATTTTCCCCAGCCACTAGAGCCTGCACCTCACGAGCCGCACAAGGACAATCGCGCCTCAAGTGCTTACACGAACCACATGACAAACATGTGTTCTGCTCAAACCTCGGCATGTTTCCCTGAGCTGGCGTACCTCGCCCAAAGTTACCTCGTCATAGGCTAATATCTATGGTCACTATCCCTATTGTTTTGCGCACCACTAGGGCCAACATCAGCAACTCTCTTGCCCGAGCTAGATCCACTCATGCATGATGACAAACCCAAACTCTGCTCTATGTCCTTAGCTCATGTCACAAGCACATCGAAATCTGTATAATCAGATGCAAGCATGAACGTCTTCACGTCGAGGACATTTTGAAACATCTGGGCCTGAAACGCTTTAATTTGCTGGTTTAACTCGATTTTAACCATCCAAAACTAACTCGGCCAATGACTAAACATGCTTGCAACTCATACATTTCAACAATCAAGGATTCATGGCAGAACTAACATCATAGCATCTTTCACAATATCAAAGAGACTAAAGGCATGCTTCCTAATAGAAATAAGCAACAAAAGCTCAAATCTCAACCCAAGCATAAACCAACACTTAAAAGGGCTTTTACATAACCAAGAATTCAGATCAAACTTGAATGAAAACAAAAACACTAAATCAACAAACATTCAATGTATTGGACACCCCCATTGCATTTATTACACTAGTTAAAAACCTCAACATACATTTAGAGAAGTCCTTTGGAAAACCATTTATAGAATGCTGCCTCCAAACGCCTATGTAAAAGAGTCTATCGCAATAGAGTGCAAGTGTACACGACGCAAGTAGTAAAATGATACACGAAGTATCGAATGCCGAATCCAAATGGACTGGAAATAGCCTTAAACTTGAATTGCTGCACAAGAAAGAAGAAGATAATTTTAATTGTTTGTAAGAGAATACTAAAGAATACTAAAGATAGAGGATTAAGGGAATCAGGATAGAGAAAATAGGCCGATATTGATTTGCTCAGTAATGTAGGTGTTGCAATGTATAAGACTCTCAGTTCTGTCGTTGCTTCTGTCGCGGCAGCACCTACGGCGGCAGCAGTCCGTTGTTGTCGCGGAAGCGATCACACAACTCTATACTTCAAGCTTGGCAAGAATCCCTGATGTGCCTTGTTCTATCCCTAGGTCCAAGTCTGTCGATGAACACGTCTTTGATGATACCTCCCGGCGTGAATCGAAGGATGAACACCGATGTTGTTGAATTCTTCCTTAGCCACTTAACCTCTTCCTATCCCTAGGTCCGAGATAGTTCAACGATAAACTGGAGAACCTGTACTTATTCCTTTTGTATACTTAACTCTCCCGATATTAAGTAAATGTATAATCTCACAATGCTCACCCGATACTTTTGCAAGATGTTGAAAACTAGAATAAGCAAACTTGAAGTCTAATTTTTTGAACAGAGAAAAATCCTAAAACAATGCAATCCTTGCAACTACTTTACAAAATCAACCCTTAGCCCTAGGGGAAGTTTTGAAACATGATGAGAAGGGGGAAAACGACTAGGGTTTAGGGGAAGACGGCTAGAGAATAAGATATCCTTCCCTAGGTCGAATTACATGCCTTTATATAGGCCTTGGGTTCAAGTTTTCTAATATGGCAAGGATACAAGTTTAAATTAAAGTACAACTCTATTAAAGACTAAACCTTCAAAGTAGATGTCTTTAATTCGTCATCTTTTCTTGCTTGGAGTTTCTTCCTTGAACTTTGGGCTTGGCCTTCATTCTGATCTAGGGGTTAGAAAAATATATGAGTGCTCCACGACAGACCGGCTTAATTTCCTCTTTCTGTCGAGCTCCATTTCACTTTTTCCGTTCACCACTGCTGTCGTCCTTAGCTGCCACGACAACAGCCTTGGCAGCGTCGTCCTTCTTGACTTCAGTCCTGTGTTTCAGCTCTGCCTCTCCACTGCCTTGAGTCTGCTACAGCAGCTACCTGCAAAAGTAACAAAAATAAGTAGCAACTGTGCCATTTTAATATAATTGTGATGTATAAATGAAATCTATCCTAAATGCAATGAATTATGCTTGAATGCAACAGAAATATGGGTTAAATAGGGGGTAAAATATAGAACTTTTACACACTCAACACAGCCCCAAACTCAAACTTTTGCTTGCCCTCAAGCAAATATTACCTAACTTAAAGGAAATATTTTTTTGTTTTGGCTTAAATCAGTGAACAATCTTTATCCACAATGCCATCCATATCATGTTTAGTACATGTTCAAATATTTAAGGATCTACTTAGAGCAAAAGTATAGTTCTCGTGCATGTGTGTGCAATTATTGTGAACATTTCTGAATATAAACTTCCCTAGCATCCAGAATATTATACTTAGCTTGTTTAGAGTTTTCCTTCGAGACTTAAGTCTTTTTTTCCACTAGAGCCAGTAACGGGCACCTCTAGTTGTTTCTTTCTTTGTATGAATTTTCTCTTCTCTACTAGAGCTAGTATTTCAGGCACCTCTAGTTAACTATCTAGAGCCGGTGATAGGCACCTCTAGAAGTTTTTTTCTGGTTATTTTCCTAGAGCCAGTGATAGGCACCTCTAGGTTTCCTGAGTTTCTAGTCTCTTTTTACTCTAAGTTCTAAGTTTTCTATTCTAAGTATGCTAGAGAGAGTCTTTTATCAAGTAAGTCACAAAGTGTTTCAGTTATTCAGAACTATACTAAGGCTCTACTTACTTCCTAAAATATTTTTAAAGGACTATCACGACAGAGATGGCAGCAGCAGATAATAAAAGTTAAAAAATTAAGCCATTTTTTTAGTAAAAAATAAGCTTAAATAATAATTAACACTTAAACGCGATTTTTAACCTAAACATATATCATATAACTAGAGGGATGCCACCCCCAAACACAAGGGTTGCATTGCCCTCAATGCATGATGACAGGAAAATAAAAACAGCAAATAAAAAACAAAATACATCACAATTATAATAAAACAAAAAGACAACAAAATAAGATAGAAATTTAAATTTAAGTGCTGTCGTCGCTGCTGCTGCTGATCTGTACCTGCCGGCAGGTAGTGACTTTCATAGTCGGTGCCGGCAGGTGACTCGGAGAGGTGGAGACTGTCTTCTTCTTAGCTTCCCTCGGGGGCTGGATGCGAGTAGGTGAAATCTGAGGTGGTCTTTCCAGTACTTGTACCTCCTCGGAAGAGCAACTGCTGCTGCTACCACTGCTTTTGCTGCTACTGCTGCCAGACTTCCCTTGGCCGGATGGTCCGTCACCGATGTTGGGCTACTACCGTTTCATCGGAGTGAATTCTTTTGACAAGTTCCTCTTGACAGAGGGTTCACCATCAGATTCCTCCCAGATTGAGGATGAAGAGAAACCAACAAAAAATTCGTCGAGGTCGGATGGTCGCTCCTTTCGCTTTTCTCCCCTGGCAGAGGCAGTGGCGGTGTGGCGGCCACCTGCACCTATTGCGGCCGGGGTTGGAGTGGACGCAGCAGAAGGTGTTTGTGGTGTGGCAGCAGGGGTAGAGGTATGGGCAGGTGTGGGTGCAGCAAAGTAGTGATCGGGGAAGACAGAGAATTGTACATTTGTAAAATTTAAATTGCTTTTAATGAAATGTACCGTTGCTGTTGTGAAATCCCGGACAAAGATCATCAGACCTAGCTGCCGTTCCTCGATCTTCTGCAGGGTGGCTAGGATTTGTGTGGCGGAGTCTGCTGGGGGAGCTGTTGCTGTTCTGCGGCGGCAGGCTCTGTCTGGGTGGGTTCTGATGGCTCCTCTACCACTGTAGAAGGGTTGAAGCAGGAGATTGGTGTGGTAGCTTTCATCTCCATTAAACTGAAGATAATTCTCTCCGTCCATCCTTTACCTTGAACCTTGAGATCTTCAGCAATTTTAGGGACGTTGTGACCACGACAAATTTCTGTGATGAGGTAGGAGAAGACAAGGGGTCCCGATGGCCGAAGTGCACAGTCCAAAATCCCCTCCCAAATATAGTGTCCCACATTAATGGGTCTCTCGTTTAAAATGGAATGGACGAGAGCTAACCTGGGTTGATCCACTGTGTTGTTATGTGAAGGCATAATCCTCTTCTTCATGAAGTGGTTCCACAGTTTTTCCTCGGGGGTGAGTTGAGCTCGTTTCACCGTCCGTGGGTGTTTTAGGTCTGTATTCCACTGGGTCCCTTCCTATGTCAGCTCTGCCTTGACAGCATCATAGTCCTCTGCCGATAGGCTCTCCATGAACCTCTTATGCCCATCTTCCTTCTTCCTGACGTAGATCTCGTAGAGGGTATTGATGTATTCCGGTTCAAGAGGGACTTCCTTACCACGCACTGTCACGACCGTCGTGTCTTTGCTGTCGATGGCATCGTAGAATTCTCTGACCAGAGTGACATTCATTTCCTCTGGTTGGGCAGCAAACATCTGCCATTTAAGGGCTCTGATCTTGCGAGCAATGAATGGTTCTAGCCTGAGGTTCTCCGTTCGTTTGGTGTAGATGAACCCTTTCTCTTCCCACATCTCCCTTTTTTGGAAGGAGGTGTAGTAGCCGTCGTTAGAGGTGGAGGTGGCAAAGCGGTTTGGGATTCTGTCGTGGCTTGGTGTGCCTGCTGCTGCGGCCGAGCTGGATGCAGCACTTCTTCTAGTGTTTCTGGTACTCATGGTTGCAAGACTGTAGAAAATGAAAGGGAATGTAAATCTAGAGAGAAAGCAAGTAGAGAGAGTAAAAGTGAGGTGAGAAATGAATAGTAAAACGAGGTTTATATAGATGAAGAGGTTGCTGCCCGTTGGAGCTTTAACGACAGGCACGAATAACAGGGCCAGCTGTTACGCGGTTTTTAACGCGTCTGTCACGCGTTTCCGTGTCTGCTGCGCGTCTGCTACGCATTTGTGTGTCTGTCACGACAGCTGTTGTCAGGCTGTGACGACAGACTCCTCCTTTGGGCTTTTTGGGCTGCTGGTGAGATGGTGGGCTGGTTCACTTCTTCCCCTCTCCTTATTTTACTTTATTTCCAAAAAATAATTAAAATAAAAACTTAGTCCTTAGAATAAAAATTCTAATTCCCTAATATATATATATACACACACACATATATATAAATAATAATAATAAAAATAAAATTTAAGTTAAATTAGGGATGCCAGGAGGGGCATCTCCTAAAGTAACCACTTCCTGCATTCTTGGGGCTTCAGTCCCCTGATAATGCTTCAGTCTCTGTCCGTTGACTTTAAATTGGTGCCCAACTTTTAAGGATTTGATCGTGATGGCACCATGAGGAAAAACTTGCACGACTTGGAATGGGCCAGACCATTTGGATTTCAGCTTCCCTGGGAAGAGTTTCAACCTAGAGTTGAATAACAACACAAGCTGCCCTGGGCAGAATTGTCATGGCAGCAACTTCTTGTCGTGCCATCTCTTTTTCTTGTCTTTGTAGATCCTTGCGTTGTCATAGGCCATTGCTCAAATTTCTTCAATCTCATTCAAGTCAAGTAACCTTTTATGTCCTTCCTTTTCTAAGTCCATGTTCACTGCTTTGATGGCCCAATATGCTCTGTGCTCTATCTCAACAGGTAGATGGCATGTTTTTCCATATATCAGTCGGTAGGGTAACATTCCCAATGGAGTTTTAAATGATGTTCTGTATGCCCAGAGTGCATCATTGAGGTGTAAGGACCAGTCCTTTAGAGTTGGTTTAACCATCTTCTCGAGAATGTTCTTTACCTCCTTGTTTGATATTTCAGCCTGTCTATTGGTCTGAGGGTGATAAGCTGTTGCGATCCGATGCTTAACGCCATATTTCCTTAAGACAGCAGCTATTACCCTATTGTCGAAATGTCTCCCTTCATCACTGATGATCGCCTTAGGAATGCCAAATCCAGAAAAAATGTTCTTATGTAGAAATCTCTGAACGGTCTTGGCATCTTTTTTCTGTGTGGCAATCGCTTCAACCCATTCAGACACGTAGTCCACTGCCAAGAGGATATATAAATTTCCATATGATACTGGGAATGGTCCCATGAAATCAATCCCCCGAACGTCGAAGATCTCAACTTCAAGGATGTTTTGCAGTGGCATCTCATGTCTCCTTGAGATGTTTCCAGTCCGTTGACACTTGTCACAGCTTTTGTAGAATGCTTGGGCATCCTTGAACAGTGAGGGCCAATAAAAACCAAACTGCAAAACCTTGGCAGCAATTTTTTACCACCTAAGTGTCCTCCATATTGTGAAGCATGGAAGTGATGAAGCACAACTTCCTGCTCATCCTGTGGTACACACCTCCTGATAATCTGATCTGCACAATTTTTTAAAAGAAGAGGTTCGTCCCAATAATAATGTTTAACATCATTTTGGAACCTCTTCCTAGCATGATAGTTAAGTTCATGAGGAAATATTGCGCTAACTAAATAATTAACGAAATTAGCATACCAGGGGAGTTCAGAAAACTTACCTGCCGCCATGGCTGTTGCGATAGTGATGGTGGCAGCGAACAGCTGCTCATCAGGAAAGGTCTCCAGTATGTGTGTCTTGTCTATTGGAAGACTCTTTCCCCTCTCTAATCTTGACAAGTGATCTGCAACTTGGTTTTCCGTCCCCTTTTTATCCTTGATTTCAATGTCGAACTCTTGCAGCAGCAGAATCCAACGAATCAGTCTGGTCTTTGTGTCTTTTTTAGCAAACAGATACTTCAGTGCAGAGTGGTCTGTGTGGACCACCATATTCGTTCCAAGTATTTAGGATCGGAACTTGTCAATTGAAAACACCACTGCTAACAGTTCCTTCTCTGTTGTGGTGTAATTCACTTGGGCATCGTTGAGTGTTTTGCTGGCGTAATAAATTATGTGGAACAACTTGTCCTTCCTGACATCGACACGGCCCCGTATACGCGAACGTTGAACTTGCGGAAGCGGATAAGGATGTTGGCGTGAATGTTGGATCGGTGAATAGATGGTTGAAGATAGGTGATGACGATGGAGATAGAAGATAAATGGATAAATTGTCCTCGGCACCCTCTTGATCGCAATTAACCAAGCAAGCAACCTCAAACGGCTCTAACCCACCCTCCTAGACGCAGTTACCTAGGCAAGCAGGAGTGTGAAGATCAACAACAAATTCTGACGAACTTGAAGAATCGCTTCTAAAATAAGAAACACAAGTTATACTTCTTGCAAGTTTGAACTCAAAAGAGAACTTTATTTAGTTATTCAAATCTTCCATTATAATGTGGTTGAAGCCTCCTTATATAAGCCTTGAAGAAGTTCTAATCCTAGTAAACTTAGGATATTAAATACAATAAATAAATGCTTAAATCTAATCTCCTAATCACATAAGTAACTTCTAATAATAAATAAATATTAAAAATAAATTCTAATTAAATAAATCTGATCCTAATAGATATTGCAGAATCCTATATTTATTTAAATTACAAATAATCAAATAAAATCATGAAAATTCGTAATTATCTAAAAATCTCGTATTAATCCCGTATAGGAATTTCTGCATGCGCTGTCTTCGCTAAAATAGACGTATCTTGAGTTCTAGATGTCCGATTGAGGCGTTTCAAGATCCGTTGGAAAGCTAATTGACAGCCGGACAAGTTTCAGGAAGACATGTTGACCCATAAATGCCTGGATCCCATCCAAAAAGGGGTCACAAGTTTACTGACGTTTCTGACGTGCAAAATAGTTTTAACTTCTTTTCCAAGATGATTAGTTTCACCCCTCTCATGCATGTATCAAATGATAGAGTAGCGCAATTGTTGATTTGGAAGCCTTAAATCAAGTTGTTGCAAGAACTAAGAGCTCTAGACTCAATCAAGAAAGCTATGGGCGGATCTGGAAATTCAATAGAAAAGAGAAGGGATTTTCTTGAAAATTTCAGATTCAATGCTGGAAATTTAAAGAAAAGAAGACAATAAGAAAGATTAGAAGATGAATAATAAGAATATAACGAAAAAGATTAAAAAAGATGAAGAGAAGAATAGGTAAAACAAATCTGAAATTTCCAGCTTTGTTTATGGAATTATGGGAGATGGCGTGAAGATTGAAGATGAAGATGGCTTGCGATTTGTTGTTGTTGTTGTTTTGTCCTCGACACCCTCTTAGACGCAATTATCTAAGCAAGCAACCTCAAGCGGCTCTAACCCACCCTCCTAGACGCAATTACCTAGGCAAGCAAGAGTGTGAAGATGATCTCCCTCACAAGAACTCATCGAACTTATGTTGAAGAAGACTTCTAAGGCACAAGTAATCAGCACTTGTAAAAACAAACTCACTAAATATTTCATTAATCAAAGAAAATCTGAATAATCTGCATTACAATGGTGCGTGGAATTCCATGAAGTCGTACTACTTCTCTAAAGAAGAGATCAGCGACATGTGTTGCGTCGTCCGTTTTATGGCAAGGAATAAAGTGAGCCATCTTTGAAAACCTGTCGACCACAACAAAAATACTATCTCGACCCCTCTTCGTACGAGGTAATCCAAGAATAAAGTCCATAGATAAATCGACCCAAGGGAGAGAAGGAATAGGAAGGGGGTATATAAACCATTAGGACTAACCTTGGATTTGGCTTGTTTACATACTATGCAAGATGCACATACTTTCTCCACAGTTTTCCTCATATGTGGCCAAAAGAAGTGCTCCATTACCATGTCCAAAGTTTTGGAGATGCCAAAGTGTCCCAATAAGCCTCCGGAGTGTGATTCATGGACTAGAAGTTCTCTAATGGATCCTTGTGGTATACACAACCTGTTCATTCGAAAAAGAAACCCATCTACAAGATAAAACTTGTTAAAAGCACCTTTTAAACAGTGAGTATAAATTTCCTTAAAATATGGGTCATTAGGATATAATTCCTTTATATGCTCAAATCCCAATATAGTAGCATGCATTTGAGTAATTAGGGTATACCTTCGAGATAGTGCATCCACTACTACATTATCCTTACCTTTCTTGTATTTGATGATATAAGGGAATGTTTCAATGAACTCCACCCAACGAGCATGTCTCTTGCTCAAATTACCTTGGCCGTTGAGCCACTTCAAGGATTCATGGTCTGTATGTATGACAAACTCCTTTGGAAGAAGATAGTGTTGCCAAACTTCAAGTGCACGAACTAATGCAAGGAGCTCTTTATCATATGTTGAGTAGTTCAAATGTGCACCTTTTAACTTCTCACTAAAGTAAGCGATTGGTTGTTTTTCCTGCAAAAGAACTGCACCTATGCCTATACCGGAGGCATCACATTCTAACTCAAAAGTGTTAGAGAAATCGGGAAGGCGAAGAATTGGGGCAGTACAAAGTTTACCTTTTAGGGTTTGGAAAGCTGTTTCTTGTGCCTCACCCCAATGGAAACCTACCGTTTTTTGATAATATCTGTCAATGGTGCGGCGATGGTAGAGAAATCCTTGACAAAACGGCCGTAGAAGCTTGCTAGGCCATGGAAGGATCTCACCTCGGTTATGGAAGATGGTGTGGGCCATTTTTTAATTGCTTTGACCTTTTCAACATCAACATAGATACCCTATGCACTTACTATAAAGCCTAGAAAATTAAGACTTGCACTACAAAACACGCACTTTTCCATGTTAGCATATAATCTTTCCCGTCAGAGAACTTCAAAGACTGATTTCACATGAAAGAGGTGTGAATCAAAGGAAGAAGAGTAGATTAGAATATCATCAAAATAAACAACAACAAACTTACCTCGAAATTCCTGTAAGATGTGGTTCATCAACCTCATGAATGTGCTAGGGGCATTGGTCAAACCAAAAGGCATGACTGTCCACTCATATAGACCGAACTTCGTCTTGAAAGCGGTTTTCCATTCATCTCCTTCCTTCATCCGAATTTGATGATAACCACTCTTCAAGTCAATCTTGGTGAAGATGCATGCGTCGTAGAGTTCATCAAGCATGTCATCTAATCGTGGGATAGGATGTCGATATTTGATGGTGATTCGGTTTATTGGTCTACAATCTACACACATTCGATATGAACCATCTTTCTTTGGCACCAAAAGCACTGGTACAGCACAAGGGCTTAAACTCTCACGAATGTAGCCTTTGTGGAGTAGTTCTTCCAGTTGCCTTTCTAACTCCTTTGTTTCTTCAGGATTGCATCTATATGCTGGTCTATTTGGAATAGAAGAACCCGGAATTAGGTCAATTTGATGTTCAATTCCTCTTAAGGGCGGCAAACCATCGGGTGGATCAACTAAAACATCATTAAAGTCTTGCAAAAGAGAAACAAACACACTAGGCAAACGGTCGTTATTGTTAGTGATAGAAATAAAATTTTCCCTAAATCGGACGAGAATGCAAGGTTGTTTAAGAAAAGGGGCTTGTCTCACTTCTTTTTCTCTCACATAAATATTTTGAGATACTCTTTTTTTCTCACAGTGAGGATCACTCACCACCCCTGGGCCTTTGTTCATTTGGCTTTTATTACTACTGGCCTCTTTCGCCGTTGCCTTTTGTTCCTTGTTTCCATCTTTTAGAATTCCCACCCCCTCACAAAACTTCTTCATTCGCATCTGGTCTTTGTACACCTCTTTTGGATTGAGTGGGGCCAAGGTATACTTCTTGCCATGGTATACAAAGGAATATTTATTTAATTTACCATGGTGAGTCACATCACGGTCATACTGCCAAGGTCCCCCTAAAAGCAAGTCAGATGCTTGCATAGGAATGACATCACACCAAACGTCATCACAATATTTTCCCATAGTAAAAGTGACTAATGCACGTTTTGTTACCTTTAACTCTGATCCTTCATGAAGCCATTGGAGATAATATGGCTTTGGATGGCGTTGACAAGGTAGATCAAGTGCATCAACTAGATAGCTGCTCACCACATTCGCACAACTTCCGCTATTAATGATGACAGAATAAAGTTTACCTTTGATCAGACATCGTGTGTGGAAAATATTTGTTCTTTGCACTTCTGTATCGTCGATTGCTTGGATATTAAGTGAACGTTGAATCACCAAGCTTTTAGGATCATGTTCATCACTAGAGTAATTATCGGTGATGAATTCATTATCGGACAATTCTGAATTGGATGTGCATGTCCCATCTTCTCGAACAAGAAAAAGTCTTGTATTTGGGATGTCCCTTTGATAGTGTCCATGTCCTTTGCACTTGAAGAATACAATATCCCGAGTTTTCTTAGCTGTTTGTGTATTTTCCGTCGTCATGGGAATTTTGGCTTTGGTTTTTTCCAATGGCTTGGATGCTTTAGGTTTCTGTTTTGTTCTACTAGAGTCGGCCAAAGGATTAGAAGTATTAGAATTAGACAAGGGTTGAGTGGTACCTCTATCATATGGTATCAGATTTGGGATGATTCTTGGCAAGAATTTTGGCGTTTTGGGTGAAAAATTCGAATAAAAGGGAAAACCAAAGATCACTAAATTACGTGGAATAAATTACGTGTAATTCACTTGGGCATCGTTGAGTGTTTTGCTGGCGTAATAAATTACGTGGAACAGCTTGTCCTTCCTCTACCCAAGTGCTGCCCCTACAGCGTAATCACTAGCATCAAACATAATTTTGAATGGCAACTTCCAATCCGGAGGTTGTACGATTGGGGCTATTATTAGCTTCTCTTTCAGAACTCTGAATGCCTCAGTACATTCAATATTGAAGTCGAAGGGACAATTCTGCTCTAGTAGGTGGCATAACGGCTTGGTGATCTTCGAAAAATTTGCTATAAACCTTCGATAAAACCCAGCATGCCCTAAGAAACTCCGAATTCCCTTGACTGTGGTGGGTGGCGCAGCTTTTCAATCACCTAAATCTTTGCTCTGTCGACTTCTATGCCGCGGCAGCTTACCTTGTGGCATAGGACTATCCCTTCATCCACCATGAAGTTACATTTCTCCCAGCTTAATACCAAGTTCGCTTTCTCGCATCTTTCGAGCACTTTCTGTAGGTTGCCTAAGCAACTTTCAAAATTATCTCCAAAACAGAGAAATCGTCCATAAATATCTCTAGGAAATCGTCCACAAAATTATCTCCAGCAACTTTCTGTAGGTTGCTGGTGCGTTGCAAAGTCCAAATGGTATTCTCCGAAAAGCGTAAGTACCGTATGGGCAGGAGAAAGTCGTTTTCTCATGATCCTCCGGTGCGATGGCTATTTGGTTATAACCTGAGTAACCATCAAGAAAATAGTAATAAGGCTTTCCCTGTAACACCCCAATTTTGGGCTTAGAAGTTTAGGGTCTGAACCGGACCGGTCTGAGAAACGGTTCGAATATAAAAGGAGGTTTTAGGGAACGCCTAGTTTGAGATGCTTTAAAAATATAGAAAAATATATAAAAATCCTCATTTAATATATATAAGAGAGTGGTGAAATCAATTTTACAAAATAAGGTTTGGAAATACTACATTTCGGTGTAGTGACCAAATTGCGATTTTTACAAAGTTTAGTAGTGACTGTTTTGTAAAGGATTGAAACTTTGAATCTTTAAGGAGCTAATTTACCCAAAATGTTTTCTCCAGATTTTTACTTAATTTGGGTGATTTAATTAATGATTTAATTAAATAAAATAAAGGTGAAAAACTACTTTTTGACTATCATAACTACCTTTCTCTAATTTTCTCTCATTCCTTTTTCTCTCAAAATCCTATCATCCAAACATCTTTTCTCCAGAAAAATTCACATTGATTTTTACTTCAATTGATGAGATTTCCATCACTCATTGGTTCCTAATCAATATTGCAGCAAATCCTTTTGATTTCCACATTGTATTTTCATGGAATTTTGCCAAAATCAAGGAGAAATCATCTTTTAGAGGTAAGATTGTTCTTCTCCTCTAAATACTCAGTACTGAAATTCTCAAGTTGTCAATCTTTTATTAAAGTTTTATAAATGGTTTTAATGTTAGAAACAAGATTTTGGCTTAAAGCATAAAGATTTTGGAAGAGATCTTGAAGATTTTTGTTGTAATTGATTGGGCTCTTTTTTGAGATAGTTCTCTAATGTATTTTGGATGTTAAATGATGTTAGAAATGAGGTTTTATCAATCCAATCCCGAATAGGTTGTGTTTCCTAAGTTTTTGCTTATGAAAATGGTTGTTTTGAGGTGTTTTTGGTGTTCTGTTATAGCTGGAGGTATAAGGACGAGTTTAGAGTTGTTTTTGATGTTAACTGATGTTTAGAAATGATTAGAAGTGATGGATCTTGGCCGGGTTAAGTTTTGGAAGAGTTTGAAGGTGATTTCGGTTGTGTTTGGTAGCCGAAATGTTGGGTTTAGGTAGAGCAGCGAGTTTTGGAGTGTTGGCTGAAGATTTCAATGCATGATGATGCATTAATCCTCTGCTTTTATGTGTCTAAAACAGGGGAGACATATTCAGACACTTTTGGAGTTGATCCGGAAGCTTAATTGGTGTTTCGGCAAGCAAGCGAAACAAAATCGGCGAGTGCGATTTGGGTTAGAAGTCCATGAGGACAAAAATACAAGGTTTGGGGGTTTAGGAGAGGTTTGAAACACCTTCCTAAATCTGGAAGTAAGTATGGTTTGATTTGGTCTCTCTAAAGTGGTGTTTGCCCCTAAAATGCTTTTACAAGCTCATGGTTTGAGATTGTTAAATTCCTACTATTTTTATGCATGATTTGGAGCTTCAGATTATGCTTGTAGAGATGTCATGAGATGGCATGTTGCATTTAAAAGATTTGAACTTCTGGTTTGAAGCAAAGCATTATTTATTATTTGAAATGTGGTGAGAAAACCTTTGAGTTATTTTGCATGAAAAATAGTAGGTGTGATGATATTTTGACACATTATATTGGCATAGATGTTGAGAAACTTACCGGATATAATTGATCGATCAATAGGATGAGAGTGCACTATAAACTAAAAATTCGTACGTGCTATTTGGTTAAGCCAAAGGGAGATATTCCGATGATGGGCATTCCATCGGGTAGGACTTGGTGAAATACCCAAGCTTTGTGGCGATGAGAGATTCCACCATGTGAGTACGGTGATGAGAGATTCTACCGGAAGTTGTGTTGCTAGACAAGTGAGTACGGTGATGTGAGATTCCACCGGAAGAGTCTAGTGTAGAAATATGTCCGCATATCCGAGTATTAATGAGATGCTAAATGCCAATATACATGATGAAATGGTTTTGTTACACATGTACCTTTGATGAAATGATTTATGCTATGAGTTATGCATATGTGTTTTGTATAGAAATGCTTTGACAATACAAGCATGTGAATGGCCTTGCCATGAGATTTGCATTGGTTTTAATGCACGAGATAGAATGAAGGTACATATGATTTCAATGAGCTTTGCTTTGAAAGTTTCCCAAGCATGAGAAAGAGATGAGCATGTGGTTTAAAAGCTTTGATGAAAGCGTTTTCTAAAATTGCATTATTGTGTTGGTCTCTTTATAGCATACCTCACTAAGCATTTGTGCTTACGCTCTCTTTTACCAATAATGCAGATAATTGAGGTGTTTAAGGGCATCAAGGAAGCTAAGTTCATCCAAGGAAATCGAAGCTCACGTATGGTGAATTTTTCATACACTATTAGTTTTGATAAATTGGCAATGGGAAACTAAGATTTGTTTTGGGAGATGTGTTAAAGTCCCTAAGGTTGTGGCATGTTTGCCTTGTTTGGTTTGAATTGTAAATGGCCTTAATTACTTGTTTGAAGTTGGATTGCCTATTAGTGATTTGATAATAGGAAGCATGCCTCTAGATTTTTGAGTTTTCATGTTTGATGCTATGAAGGTGTTTAGGAGTTCTAAATATGTACCTTATATGTTTGATGACTTGTTGGTATGTTTGGGGAGTCCTTTGGATGTGTTTGAATGGGTTTATGCATGAAAAACCAGCATTTGCTGCAGTTTCTGGGTAAATCGTATCGAAACACCCTCTAGTGTTTCGAAACGGGGGCATGAAATTGCTTTCGTGTTTCGAAACGCTAAAGGATGTTTCGAAACGATTTGGCTACTAGAATGCCTCGTTTCGGAACTGGACTCGAAACCAACCTGCGTATCGGAACGGTCAATGCCGTTTCGATCCAGCGTGTCGATACAACAGGTGGATGATTCGAAACGGGTGACCGTTGGGCACAGATTTGAATGGTGCTGAAGTTTGCAAGCTTTACATTTTAGTCCCAAATATTAAAGTTGCAATTGCTTGAGTTTGAGATGGTCTTTTAAGATGAAATTTTGCAGAGAAGCATGTAACATGACTAATTTCATGTCGGTAACCTTAAAATCAGTAAAGACCTTCTAATTTACAGAAATTACATTTTGGTCCCTAAACTTGTAATAAGTGCAATTAAGTCCCTAAATGTAATCCGATCGCTGTGCCTTTCTTAGATATGTTTTATGAGTACTCACTTAGGGTTAACTTGTATCTAGACAAGATTAAAAAGAAAAAAGGGTCGTGAATCAAGGTTAACTTTCGGGTTGACTTTGGTTTTCCCCGTGCAATCTTCGTAGTTCAGGTCAACCGTCTAGGCCGGGCTAAGGGGGTTACATTTGGTGGTATCAGAGCTTGGATTTCGTATAATTGGGATTTGTTGTGTGGGTGATGTATGTGTATTTGCATGATGTGCCTTTTGGGTGAAAGAATGTTGTGTGAATAGTGATGCATGGTTTCAATTGTGATGTGGTTGTGATGTTATGCTATGTTAGAGTGTGTTAGGGGATCCCATTGCCAAGTCAAAACTAATGAAAGGAGTTGTTTTTGACAATGAGCTTAAGTACTTGGATTACTTACCTTATTGTGCCTAATTGTGTTTATTGCATTTTTGTTAGTGCATTGTTTTTTTTGTAAATGGGGCCGCGTAGAGAGATGAGGGTGAATACAAGAGCTGTGGCTCAGAATGAGAATGATGAGAATGCTGAGAATGTTGTGGATTTACCTCCTCCTCCTGGTGGTGGACCACCTAGTGGTGATGGTGGTGCTGGTGCTGGGGTCGCTAGACCTAAAGGTCTGTAGGGGCAAGCTGCTCCTGATATGACTGTGTTGATTCAGGCTATTGCTGGAGCCTTTCAGGCAGCAGTAGTTGGAGCTCATGGAGCTGCGCATCAGGATGATGCCAATGTGAGATTGCCTTTGGAACGTCTTTGCTGTCTGGGAGGGACTAAGTTCAGAGGTCTATATCTGGAAGGATCTGAATCTTGGTTGGAAAGCATCAAAAGGATTTTGGGTCAGATGAACTGCAATAATGTGCATAAGCTGGGGTGTGTTGTATCACTGCTGCATGGTGATGCTTACACATGGTGGACGACCGCTATCTCTAGGATAGAGGATGATGAGGTAACTTGGACGTTCTTCCTGAATGCGTTCAAGCGGAAGTATCTGGGTGTGTGTTAACTAGATGAGAAGAAAAGAGAGTTTATGTCTCTTGTGCAAGGTAGCATGACGGTGGCTGAGTATGAGATTCAGTTTGTCCGCCTCAGTCAGTATGCACCTGAGCTGATCCCTAATGACTGGGAGAGGTGCTGATGTGACCACAACCAACAAGAATTCCAATGAATTTCCTAGAGGTCCTATGACTCGTGCAAGAGCTAAAATGATTCAAGATGTTGTGGAAAGTTTGCTTTGCCAATGCTGGAAAATGAATGAAGAAATGACAGCAACAATTAGATCTTGCAACGTTTTGAGTTTGTTGGAAAGTTGAAATAAGTTGCATGAGTAGTTGCATAAGAATTTGCATGAGTAGTTGCATGAGAATTTGCATGAGTAGTTGCATAATAGTTCATTCATTCCATGAGAATAAATATGCTTGTTTATGCATTTATGCAAGCACTTCATTTATGAAAATACTTCACTTATGTATGTGTTTCATTTAAGCATGTAGGTTCATTAATTAAACTAGTTCATTCATTGAACTTGTTCAATTAATTCTTTAAGTTTGCATAACATTTTTATCATATTTTGATTAATATTTTATGTGTTTTTAGTGTCATTATACGTTGGGATTAAGATGGGAACAATTGAAGACTTTTCATCTTCTTCAAGGAGACATGCCATCTTTATCACCATTCAAAGAGAGTCTTTTTGAATTCCATGGGGGATGAAGCATTTAGAAGACTTTATTATGCTTTTATTCAGCCAATAAAGTTGAGAAATAAAGAAAGGAAGTGGAAGAGACACATACACTTAGATGCAAACATGGGCAGATTCATTCCAAGTCATCTACATGCACTTTTAAGAGCCAAGCAAGTGGAATATCAAAGGATGCATCACTTGGACGTGTATAAGTCTTCATTCAAGCCTTATTATGTCCAAATTCATTCTAAATTACACAAATGGCCAGCCACACTTGATAGGATTGAAGACAAACCATTGAATGTCATAAATTGGAGCCTTAATGCATTGTTTTGTCCATTCAAATTCTAGGCTGCCATGTACTATAAATAGGATGCTCATTTGCCTTTGTAAAGGACCTTTTTTTTATGAAAATATATGAGAGTGTTCTCTTCATTGTTCTTTAAGAACTTTATCAGCTTTCAAGCTAGTCTTGTGGCAAATTTTCCCTTTTCATTCCATTCTATTTATAGCGTTGGTTCCTAGCTTTCTAGCTAGCGGGTCACGTTCCACCATTCCACCATCACTTCAATTTGATTATATTGTTGGTTCTTAGCTCAATTATAGCTAAAGGGTCACAATCCAACCTTCTTCCATCATTTCACAAAGGGTAAGAACGTGTAAGGTTTGGGTCAACATTCACTATCTTGTTGGTTCTTCCTTGTTCCACACCGATTCTATTCCATATATCCATATCAACTTCTATCCATTTTCCCCTTACATTTATCTTTCAAACCATAACCACCAACCATTCCATCACCTATTACAACAACAACTTTCACCATCTTCATTCCATATACATCACTTCCACACTCAAGTTTCAAGTTTGCAACTTCATACTAGAATCACGATCGGGCAACATCACATACGAATTCGGTCATCACGCAACCGGATACGTATCATTTGGCATCAGAGCTATTTTGATTCAGTAAGTTAAGTGTTTCTCTTCCCGATTTGCATAAAAAAGAAAAAAAAAGAAAAAAAGAAAAAAAAAAGAAAAAAAAAAAGAAAAGAAAAGAAAAAGAAAAAAAGGGAAGTTTGGTTGTTGTTGGTAATACTCAATTCAGAAAATTATTATTTCTTATTTCCTTGTTATTTTCTAATCATTTTACTTTTCTACCTATAGCCTTTTTTTTTCTAAACCCTTTCTTTCAGCCAATTTCCACAAGCAAACTTGTTAAGCCTTGAGTAAGTTCTCTAAGGACTTTGATAGGAGAACAAGAGCGGTAAAAGGCAAGAGTGCACATCAAGGGTAAAAGCCATCCCGAGTGAAACACGAGTGTGAGTGTTTTCCTTGGAGTGTAACGGTGAGAATTTTTGCTAGTGAGGTTTATTAGTTAATCATGTCTCAAGATTCCGTGAGAAACACTATTGGTGCTAGTAATAATGTTAACGTAGATGCAACTAACTCCAATCTTCAAGATATTATCCGAGAGATGGACAGGTTGTTGCAACAAAGGTTGGGCCGATGCAAGAACGATTAGATCATTTGGAGGAAAGATCTCAACGAAGGCATAATTCAGATCACGAGGAAGAGTATGAGGGAGAGGTGGATGAAGAACTCATAGACGAGCGAGCCTCCCAGCAAAGTTTGAGGCGTCGAGAACCTAGGAACCAAAGAGCTCGACCAAGAGTTGACGATAATCTTAGCAACATCAAAATAACCATTCCTTCTTTCCAAGGAAGAACGGATCCTGAAGCTTATCTTGCATGGGAAAAAAAAGTTGAGCACATCTTTGAGTGCCACAACTACTCCGAGCTTAAGAAGGTAAAACTTGCAGCCATTGAATTTACAGATTATGCACTAATATGGTGGGATCAGTTGACATCTAGCAGGAGACGCAATGGCGAACATCCAATTTCTACTTGGAATGAGATGAAGGCCGTTATGAGTAGGAGGTTCGTTCCAACTCACTATCATAAGGAGTTGTTCAACAAGCTTCAAAATCTCACCCAAGGCAACCGTAGTGTTGAGGATTACTTTAAAGAGATGGAAGTAGCCATGATCCGAGCCAACATTGATGAGGATCGAGAAGCCACCATGGCTAGATTTCTATCCGGCCTTGATCCTAATATTGCGGCCACTGTTGAGTTGCAACATTATGTGGAGATCGAAGACATGGTTCATATGGCCATGAAGGTCGAGAGGCAACTCAAAAGGAAGGGCACAACTCGTGCCTATGGAGGCTCTTCTTCTAAATGGGGGCAAGGTACCTACAAACAGAAGGCATCCTTTACGCCTAATGAACGAAGCGTTCCAACAAAGAGTGCCAAACCCATTGCCGAAACTAGTAAGGGAAAGAGCACCACTATGCCAGCTCGATCCCGTGATGTGCAATGCTTCAAATGCTTGGGGCGAGGTCACATTGCTAGCCAATGTCCAAATCGCAACACAATGCTCATTCGAGAAGATGGAGAGATCGAAACTGACCAAGAGGAGGAAGAAGATGATGTTCCTATCCAAGAAGAAGAAGAGATGGAACATGCTATAGATGGTGAGGTTCTTGTTGTGAAAAGAAGCCTAAGCGTGCAAGCCATAGAAGGAGAAGATCAACGCGAGAACATCTTCCATACTCGCTGCCATGTAAACGAAAAGGTATGCTTTGTCATTATTGATGGAGGAAGTTGTACTAATGTTGCTAGTACTTTGATGGTAGAGAAGCTTAGATTGGCAACAACAAAGCATCCTCATCCTTACAAGCTACAATGGCTCAATGATGGGGGAGAACTCAAAGTCACCAAGCAAGTACTTGTGCCATTTTCCATTGGAAAATACAAAGACGAGGTGTTGTGTGATGTTGTACCAATGCACGCTAGCCATATCTTGTTGGGGAGACCGTGGCAATTCGACAAAAGGGCTATACATGATGGTTATACCAATCGTTACACTTTCACCTATCAAACCAAAAAGATCACTTTAGCCCCTCTTTCACCAAAACAAGTCCATAAAGACCAAATCCACTTGAGAGAGAGTTTCAAAACAGCCCAAGAGAAAGAAAAAGAGTTTAAATCCAAAGAGAGTGACAAAAATGAGGGAAAACAAACCATTCTTTTTGCAAGAGAGAAAGAGATCAAAAAGTGTTTGCTTTCAGAGAAATGGGCACTTGTACTCATGTACAAGGAAAATCTTTTGAACACTAATGATCTTGATCCTGGTTTGCCATCTTTTATTGTCTCTTTATTGCAGGAATTTGAAGATTTGTTTCCGGAGGAGATTCCGAATGGGCTTCCACCTATTCGAGGAATAGAGCATCAAATTGATTTCATTCCTGGAGCTATCATTCCAAATCGACCAGCATATAGAAGCAATCCGGAAGAAACTAAGGAGTTGCAAAGACAAGTATCCGAGTTAATGGAAAAAGGCTATGTGAGAGAGAGCCTTAGTCCATGTGCCATGCCGGTTTTACTTGTACCTAAGAAGGATGGAACTTGGCGTATGTGTGTGGACTGTCGAGCAGTGAACAAGATAACGGTAAAGTATCGTCATCCTATTCCTAGATTAGATGATATGCTTGATGAATTAAGTGGTTCTAACATCTTTTCTAAGATTGATCTTAAGAGTGGGTACCACCAAATAAGAATGCGAGAAGGAGATGAGTGGAAGACAGCATTCAAAACCAAGCAAGGTTTGTATGAGTGGTTGGTTATGCCATTTGGTTTAACTAATGCACCAAGTACATTCATGAGGTTAATGAATCATATACTTCGACCATTCTTGGGTAAGTTTTGTGTGGTGTATTTTGATGACATACTTGTGTATAGCCAAACTTTGAATGATCATGCTCAACATTTAAGGTTAGTATTGGATGTTTTGCGAAAAGAAAAGTTGTATGCTAACCTACAAAAATGTACATTTTGCACTAACAAAGTTGTGTTCTTAGGTTTTGTTGTTAGTTCAAAGGGTTTGGAGGTTGATCAAGAAAAGATTAAAGCAATTGAGGAATGGCCGATACCTACTAACATTAGTCAAGTGAGGAGTTTTCATGGACTTGCTAGTTTCTATCGCCGATTTGTTCCCAATTTCAGCACCATAGCCGCACCTTTGACCGGAGTTATCAAAAAGAACTCTAGCTTCTTTTGGGGAGACGAACAAGAGAAGTCTTTTTGTTTGATTAAACAACTTTTAACCAATGCACCCTTATTATCTTTACCTGATTTTGATAAAGTTTTTGAAATTGAATGCGATGCATCAGGTTTAGGAGTTGGAGCTGTATTATCTCAAGAAGGACGTCCTATTGCATATTTCAGTGAGAAATTGAGTGGAGCAACTCTAAATTATTCAACTTATGACAAGGAGATGTATGCTCTCATAAGGGCATTAGAAACGTGGCAACACTATCTATGGCCTAAGGAGTTTATCATCCACACGGATCATGAGGCGCTGAAACACTTGAAGGGACAACACAAGCTTAATAAGAGACATGCCAAGTGGGTTGAATTCCTAGAAACATTCCCATATGTTATCAAATATAAGAAGGGTAAGGAAAATGTTGTTGCTGATGCTTTATCAAGAAGGTATACTCTTCTTAACCTTTTGGATTCTAGATTGGTAGGTTTTGCCTTAATCAAAGAGCTTTATGAATCTGATTATGATTTTGGTGAAATTTACAAAGCATGTGAAAAAGGAACATATGAGAAGTTTTGTAGGGTTGATGGATATCTTTTCAAGGAAGGAAAGCTTTGTATCCCTCAAGGATCCATTAGAGAATCACTTATCAAAGAGGCCCATTGTGGAGGACTAATGGGACACTTTGGAGTGGCCAAAACACACTCTATATTGCAAGAACATTTACATTGGCCAAAGATGAAACGAGACGTGGAGAAGTGGTGTGAGCATTGCATCATATGTAAGAAGGCAAAGTCCAAAGTCATGCCCCATGGACTTTACACACCATTACCAATTCCAAATGCTCCATGGGAGGATATTTCCATGGATTTTGTGCTAGGACTTCCATGCACAAGGAATAACAAAGATTCCATTTTTGTTGTAGTAGATAGATTCTCAAAAATGGCTCATTTCATTCCATGCAACAAGACTAATGATGCTTCCCATATTGCTAATCTGTTTTTTAGGGAAGTTGTGAGATTACATGGAGTTCCAAGAACTATTGTGTCTGATCGAGATGTGAAGTTCTTGAGTCACTTTTGGAGGACGTTATGGAGTAAGATTGGAACAAAGCTGTTGTTTTCTACAACTTGTCATCCACAAACGGATGGCCAAACTGAAGTTGTCAATCGTGTATTGTCCATGCTTCTTAGGACAATTATACGCAAGAATCTAAGGACTTGGGAAGAGGACTTGCCACATGTTGAGTTTGCATACAATCGCTCCATGCATTCTGCCACTAAATGTTCTCCATTTGAAGTGGTATATGGTTTCAATCCTTTGACCCCAATTGATTTGCTTCCTTTGCCTATTGATCAATTCAAAAATAAGGATGGGCAAAATAGAGCTGAATTTGTGAAGAAGCTTCACCAACAAGTGCGGGAGAACATTGAGAGGAGAACAAAGCAATATGAGCAGCAAGCTAACAAAGGGAGGAAACGAATAACTTTTGAACCCGGAGATTGGGTTTGGTTACACTTGAGGAAAGAGAGGTTTCCAGCCCAACGCAAATCGAAACTTATGCCTCGAGGAGATGGTCCTTTCCAAGTGGTCAAGAGGATTAATGATAATGCTTATCAAATAGACCTTCCCGGTGAGTATAATGTGAGTGCTACTTTCAATGTTGCTGATCTATCCCCTTATGATGCAGGTGACGATTTGGGGGCAAATCTCTTTCAAGAGGGAGGGAATGATGTGACCACAACCAGCAAGAATTCCAATGAATTTCCTAGAGGTCCTATGACTCGTGCAAGAGCTAAAATGATTCAAGATGTTGTGGAAAGTTTGCTTTGCCAATGCTGGAAAATGAATGAAGAAATGACAGCAACAATTAGATCTTGCAACGTTTTGAGTTTGTTGGAAAGTTGAAATAAGTTGCATGAGTAGTTGCATAAGAATTTGCATGAGTAGTTGCATGAGAATTTGCATGAGTAGTTGCATAATAGTTCATTCATTCCATGAGAATAAATATGCTTGTTTATGCATTTATGCAAGCACTTCATTTATGAAAATACTTCACTTATGTATGTGTTTCATTTAAGCATGTAGGTTCATTAATTAAACTAGTTCATTCATTGAACTTGTTCAATTAATTCTTTAAGTTTGCATAACATTTTTATCATATTTTGATTAATATTTTATGTGTTTTTTGTGTCATTATACGTTGGGATTAAGATGAGAACAATTGAAGACTTTTCATCTTCTTCAAGGAGACATGCCATCTTTATCACCATTCAAAGAGAGTCTTTTTGAATTCCATGGGGGATGAAGCATTTAGAAGACTTTATTATGCTTTTATTCAGCCAATAAAGTTGAGAAATAAAGAAAGGAAGTGGAAGAGACACATACACTTAGATGCAAACATGGGCAGATTCATTCCAAGTCATCTACATGCACTTTTAAGAGCCAAGCAAGTGGAATATCAAAGGATGCATCACTTGGACGTGTATAAGTCTTCATTCAAGCCTTATTATGTCCAAATTCATTCTAAATTACACAAATGGCCAGCCACACTTGATAGGATTGAAGACAAACCATTGAATGTCATAAATTGGAGCCTTAATGCATTGTTTTGTCCATTCAAATTCTAGGCTGCCATGTACTATAAATAGGATGCTCATTTGCCTTTGTAAAGGACCTTTTTTTTATGAAAATATATGAGAGTGTTCTCTTCATTGTTCTTTAAGAACTTTATCAGCTTTCAAGCTAGTCTTGTGGCAAATTTTCCCTTTTCATTCCATTCTATTTATAGCGTTGGTTCCTAGCTTTCTAGCTAGTGGGTCACGTTCCACCATTCCACCATCACTTCCATTTGATTATATTGTTGGTTCTTAGCTCAATTATAGCTAAAGGGTCACAATCCAACCTTCTTCCATCATTTCACAAAGGGTAAGAACGTGTAAGGTTTGGGTCAACATTCACTATCTTGTTGGTTCTTCCTTGTTCCACACCGATTCTATTCTATATATCCATATCAACTTCTATCCATTTTTCCCCTTACATTTATCTTTCAAACCATAACCACCAACCATTCCATCACCTATTACAACAACTTTCACCATATTCATTCCATATACATCACTTCCACACTCAAGTTTCAAGTTTGCAACTTCATACTAGAATCACGATCGGGCAACATCACATACGAATTCGGTCATCACGCAACCGGATACGTATCAGGTGCGAACGATTCCGTTATGGGTTAGTAACGGATTTGAAGACTTTTATGCTTGCGGTTGATTATACAGATTTCGATGTCTTGGTCACTAGAGCCAAGGACATTGAGTCAAATCTTGGTCTGTCTGGTCGTGCGGGTGGATCTAGCCCTGGGAAGAGAGCGGCTGAATGCGATTATGGTAGAGATTGCAACAAGATGCATAAGGATAGAAGGCCACATTATGATGCTAGGAGTAGGGGTGGTAACCCTGGTAGAGGTCAGCAAGGACCTAATGTTGTTCAGAGGACTCCTGAGTGTAACCGTTGTGGTAGACGACACGGTGGTGAGTGTTGGGGTAATTTTGGGACGTGCTGGAATTGTGGAAACCGTGGACGTTTGAAGAAGGATTGTCCTCAGCCTTTGAAGGAGGGACAGGCTCCGGTGAAAGCAGCTGAGCCACAGAGAGGCCGTGGGCGCGGTCATTGTAATTTTCAGCGCAGAGATGATGGTGGCAGGGATGTAGCTCATGTTGTGGCCGTTCAACCTGAGGGTGGCGGTCAAGCTCGAGTGTATGCCCATCGTGAGGGAAGGAATGATACGGATGTGATCGCAAGTAGTTTTACTTTGCAATCCTTATCATTACTTTCTTTGATTGATTCTAGATCGACACACTCGTACATATTGCGTGAACATGCTCAAATGCTTGGTTTACATGTTGAGTCCTTTGATGTTGGTATACGTGTGACTAGTTCCTTTGGTGAGTCGGTTGTGACGCGAAAGTTGTATAGAAGATGTCCCTTGAAAGTGCAAAACCATGTTTTTCTTGTTGATCTCATGGAATTGCCATTATATGGTTTTGATGTAATCCTTGGTATGGATTGGCTTGTTGAGCATCGAGCTGTAGTGGATTTTGAAAGCAAGAGAGTTTCGCTGAAACTTGTGGATGATTACGAAGTGGTGGTGGTTGGTGAGAATGTGAAGTTTCTTGCCAATGCGGTGTCTACATTAGAAGCGAGTCGGATGCTGAGGCAAGGTTGCAAGGCTTACCTAACCTTTGTGATGAATCCTAGTTCAAAAGAGTTGCGCGTTCAGGATATCGGAACTGTACATGAGTTTCTTGGAGTGTTTCTGGAGGAGTTACATGGATTGCCGCCTAGTCGAGAGGTGGAGTTTGGAATTGAGCTGTATGAAAACACCACTCCGGTGTCCATTGCTCCCTATCGCATGGAACCTAAGGAGTTGAAGAAGCGGCTTCAAGAGTTGCTTGACCGTGGCTTCATTCGGCATAGTGTGTCACCGTGGGGTGCACCGGTCTTGTTCGTGAAGAAGAAAGATGGGACTATGAGAATGTGCATCGATTATCGCCAGCTGAACAAGTTGACTGTCAAGAATAGGTATCCTTTACCGAAGATCGATGATCTTTTTGATCAGTTTCGGGGAGCGGCTGTGTTCTCCAAGATTGACTTAAGGTCGGGATACTACCAGCTTAAGGTGAAAGATGTGGATGTGCCGAAAACAGCCTTTAGGACGAGGTATGGGCATTATGAGTTCCTTGTAATGTCGTTTGGCTTGATGAATGCTCCTGCTGCTTTCATGGACATGATAAATAAAGTATTTCATTAGTACTTGGAAAAGTTTGTTGTGTTGTTCATCAACGATATCCTTGTGTACTCTCGTACTGATGACGAGCATGAAGGTCATTTGAGGGTTGTCTTGCAAGCGCTTCTGGAAAATCAGCTTTATGCTAAGCTGAGCGAGTGTGAGTTTTGGCTAAAGGAAGTTGTGTTCCTTGGTCATATGGTTTCAACTGAGGGGATTCGTGTTGATCCTCAGAAGATTGAGGCGGTTATGAATTGGAAGCCCCCTAAGTCTGTTCATGAAGTATGTAGTTTCCTTTGGTTGGCAGAACATTGCCGGTGGTTTGTGGATGGATTTTCGAAGATTGCTGCACCTTTGACAAACTTGTTGCAAAAAGATGTCAAGTATGAGTTGACAGAAGCAAGACAACAAGCTTTTGAGAAGGTTAAGGCAACTTTGACGCAAGCTCCTATCTTGGTTCAACCTGAATCAGGAAAAGAGTTTGTGGTGTACAGTGACGCATCCTACGTTGGTTTGGGGTGTGTGCTAATGCAAGAGGGTAAGGTGGTGGCTTATGCATCACGACAGTTGAAGGTGCATGAGCGTAATTATCCTACGCATGATATTGAGTTAGCTGCGGTGGTTTTTTCTTTGAAGATTTGGAGACATTATCTGTATGGTGAGAGGTGTATTGTGTACACGGATAACAAGAGTTTGAAGTATTTGATGTCTCAGAAGGAGTTGAATCTTAGGCAACGACGTTGGGTGGAGTTGCTTAAAGATTACGATCTGACGATCGAGTAACATCCGAGAAAAGCTAATGTTGTGGCGGATGCCTTGAGTAGGAAGGTGCTGGTGGAGTTAAGGGCTATGTTTGCCAGCTTGAGTATTTTGCAAGATGGAGAACTTGTGGCTGAATTGCAAGTGAAACCATCTTTGGTTCAATTAATAAAGGATAAGCAGTTGTTGGATGATTCGTTGGTGCCACATGTTCAGGACATCGCTGAGGATAGATCATCAGATTTTTTTTAATGATGATGGAGTTCTATGTTTTGGAAGTCGGATAGTAGTGCCAAATGATGCGGGGTTGAGGCGTACTATTCTGACTGAAGCTCATAGTAGTCCTTTTGCTATGCACCCTGGTAGTACAATGATGTATCGAGATTTAAAGGATGAGTACTATTGGGTGGGTTTGAAGAAAGATGTTGCGGAATATGGGGTAAGTGTATGGTTTGTCAGTGGGTTAAGGCTGAGCATCAGTTTTCTTCAGGGTTGTTGCAACCGTTGAGGATTCCTGAATGGAAGTGGGAAAGAATTACCATGGACTTTGTGTCTGGTTTGCCTTTGTCGCCATCGAAAAAGAATTCAGTGTGGGTGATTGTGGATCGCCTTGCGAAGTGTGCGCATTTCTTACATGTGCATACCACGTATACTTTGGATAAGCTTGCAGAGCTTTACATTGCTGAGATTGTGCGTCTGCATGGTGTGCCAAAATCTATAGTGTCGAATAGAGATCCGAGGTTTACATCACGTTTTTGGGAATGTTTGCATCAAGCTTTGGGTACGCGGCTGAATTTCAGTACTTATCATCCGCAATCGGATGGTCAGTCTGAGCGTGTTATCCAAGTGCTTGAGGATATGTTGAGGTGCTGCATGATTGAGTATCAAGGCTCTTGGGAGAAGCATTTGCCTTTGGAGGAGTTTGCTTATAATAATAGCTACCAGGCAAGTATTCAAATGGAACCCTATGAAGCCTTGTATTGAAGGAAGTGCAGAACTCCTCTTTGCTGGGCTGAAAAAGGTCAGAAGTTGGTCTGGATGCCGGCTTTGTTGAAAGGAACCACCGAGAACGTGAAGCTCATTTTTGAGCGGCTGAAGGCAGCTTCTGATCGACAGAAGTCTTACGCGGATTTGAAGCGTAAGGAGATTGAGTTTGCGGTGGGCGACCGTGTGTTCTTGAAGGTTTCACCTTGGAGGAGGGTGATGAGATTTGGTCGGAAGGGTAAGTTGAGCCCTCGGTATATTGGACCATACGAGGTGATTGAACGTGTGGGTCCTGTTGCGTACAAGCTGAGGTTACCACAAGAGTTGGAAAAGATACATGATGTGTTTCATGTCTCTATGCTTCGGAGGTACAGATCGGATCCTTCGCATGTTATGCCTGTGGAGGAAGTGGAATTGAATTCAGATTTGACCTATGATGAGGAGCCGGTTGAGATTCTGGATTTAGACAGTAAAGTTCTTCGAGGTAAGACCATTGAGTTGGCTAAGGTGTTGTGGAGGCATCGTGGTGTTGAGGAAGCCACGTGGGAAAGAAAAGATGACATGAAGAAGCAGTTTCCTTACCTTTATCCTCCAGGTAAATTTCGAGGACGAAATTTCTTAAGTGGGGGAGAGTTGTAACACCCCAATTTTGGGATTAGAAGTTTAGGGTCTGAACCGGACCAGTCTGAGAATCAGTTCGAATATAAAATGAGGTTTTAGGGAACGCCTAGTTCGGGATGCTTTAAAAATATAGAAAAATATCTAAAAATCCTCATTTAATATATATAAGAGAGTGGTGAAATCAATTTTACAAAATAAGGTTCGGAAATACTACATTTCGGTGTAGTGACTAAATCGCGATTTTTGCAAAGTTTAGTAGTGAATGTTTTGTAAAGGATTGAAACTTTGAATCTTTAAGGAGCTAATTTACCCAAAATGTTTTCTCCAGATTTTTCCTTAATTTGGGTGATTTAATTAATGATTTAATTAAATAAAAGAAAGGTGAAAAACTACTTTTTGACTTTCATAACTACCTTTCTCTAATTTTCTCTCATTCCTTTTTCTCTCAAAATCCTATCACCCAAACATCTTTTCTCTAGAAAAATTCACATTTATTTTTACTTCAATTGATGAGATTTCCATCACTCATTGGTTTCTAATCAATCTTGCAACAAATCCTTTTGATTTCCACATTGTATTTTCATGGAATTTTGCCCAAATCAAGGAGAAATCATCTTTTAGAGGTAAGATTGTTCTTCTCCTCTAAATACTCAGTTTTTTACTGAAATTCTCAAGTTGTCAATCCTTTATTAAAGTTTTATAAATGGCTTTAATGTTAGAAACAAGATTTTGGCTTTAAACTCAAGATTTTGGAAGAGATCTTGAAGATTTTCGTTGTAATTGATTTAGCTCTGTTTTGGGAGAGTTCTCTAATGTATTTTGGATGTTAAATGATGTTAGAAATGAGGTTTTATCAATCCAATCCCGAATAGGTCGTGTGTCCTAAGTTTTTGCTTATGAAAATGGTGGTTTTTGAGGTATTTTTGGTGTTCTGTTATAGTTGGAGGTATAAGGACGAGTTTAGAGTTGTTTTTGATGTTAATTGATGTTTAGAAATGATTAGAAGTGATGGATCTTGGCTGGGTTAAGTTTTGGAAGAGTTTGGAGGTGATTTCGGTTGTGTTTGGTAGCCGAAATGTTGGGTTTAAGTAGAGCAGCGAGTTTTGGAGTGTTGGCTGAAAATTTCAATGCATGATGATGCATTAATCCTATGCTTTTATGTGTCTAAAACAGGGGAGACATCTTCGGACACTTTCGGAGTTGAACCAGAAGCTTAATTGGTGTTTCGACAAGCAAGCGAAACGAAATCGGTGAGTGCGATTTGGGTTAGAAGTCCACGAGGACAAAAATACAAGGTTTGGGGGTTTAGGAGAGGTTTGAAACACCTTTCTAAATTCGGAAGTAAGTATGGTTTGATTTAGTCTCTCTAAAGTGATGTTTGCCCCTAAAATGCTTTTACATGCTCATGGTTTGAGATTGTTAAATTCCTACTGTTTTTATGCATGTTTTGGAGCATGAGATGCTTGTAGAGATGTCATGAGATGGCATGCTGCATTGAATAGATTTGAGCTTTTGGCTTGAACCAAAGCATGATTTATGATTTGAAATGTGGTGAGAAAACCTTTGAGTTATTTTGCATGAAAAATAGTAGGTGTGATGATATTTTGACACATTATATTGGCATAGATGTTGAGAAACTTACCGGATATAATTGATCGATCAATAGGATGAGAGTGCACTATAAACTAAAAATTCGTACGTGCTCTTTGGTTAAGCCAAAGGGAGATATTCTGATGATGGGCATTCCATCGGGTAGGAATTGGTGAAATACCCAAGCTTTGTGGCGATGAGAGATTCCGCCATGTGAGTACGGTGATGAGAGATTCCACCGGAAGTTGTGTTGCTAGACAAGTGAGTACGGTGATGTGAGATTCCACCGGAAGAGTCTAGTGTAGAAATATGTCAGCATATCCGAGTATTAATGATATGCTAAATGCCAATATAAATGATGAAATGGTTTTGTTACACATGTACCTTTGATGAAATGATTTATGCTATGAGTTATGCATATGTGTTTTGTTTAGAAATGCTTTGACAATACAAGCATGTGAATGGCCTTGCCAAAGATTTGCATTGGTTTTAATGCACGAGATAGAATGAAGGTACATGTGATTTCAATGAGCTTTGCTTTGAAAGTTTTCCAAGCATGATAAAGAGATGAGCATGTGGTTTAAAAACTTTGATGAAAGTGTTTTCTAAAATTGCATTATTGTGTTGGTCTCTTTAGAGCATACCTCACTAAGCATTTGTGCTTACGCTCTCTTTTACCAATAATGTAGATAATTGAGGTGTTTAAGGGCATCAAGGAAGCTAAGTTCATCCAAGGAAATCCAAGCTCACGTATGGTGAAGTTTTCATACACTATTAGTTTTGATAAATTGGCAATGGGAAACTAAGATTTGTTTTGGGAGATGTGTTAAAGTCCCTAAGGTTGTGGCATGTTTGCCTTGGTTGGTTTGAATTGTAAATGGCCTTAATTACTTGTTTGAAGTTGGATTTCCTATTAGTGATTTGATAATAGGAAGCATGCCTCTAGATTTGTGAGTTTTCATGTTTGATGCTATGAAGGTGTTTAGGAGTTCTAAATATGTACCTTATATGTTTGATGACTTGTTGGTATGTTTGGGAGTCCTTTGGATGTGTTTGAATGGGTTTATGCATGAAAAACCAGCATTTGCTGCAGTTTCTGGGCAAATCGTATCGAAACACCCTCTAGTGTTTCGAAACGGGGGCCTGAAATGACCTTCGTGTTTCGAAACGCTAAAGGATGTTTCGAAACGATTTGGCTACTAGAATGCCTCGTTTCGGAACTGGTCTCGAAACCAACCCGCGTATCGAAACAGTCAACGCCGTTTCGATCCAGCGTTCCGATACAGCAGGTGGATGTTTCGAAACGGGTGACCGTTGTGCACAAATTTGAATGGTGCTGAAGTTTGCAAGCATTACATTTTAGTCCCAAATATTGAAGTTGCAATTGCTTGAGTTTGAGATGTTCTTTTTAGATGAAATTTGGTAGAGAAGCATGTAACGTGACTAATTTCATGTCGGTAACCTTAAAATCAGTAAATACCTTCTAATTTAAAGAAATTACATTTTGGTCCCTAAACTTGTAATAAGTGCAATTGAGTCCCTACATGTAATCCGATCGCTGTTCCTTTCTCAGATATGTTTTATGAGTACTCACTTAGGGTTAACTTGTATCTAGACAAGATTAAAAAGAAAAAAAGGTCGTGAATCAAGGTTGATTTTCAGGTTGACTTTGGTTTTCCCCGCGTAATCTTCGTAGTTCGGGTCAACCCTCTAGGCCGGGCTAAGGGGGTTACATTCCCTCTAATCTATCAAGCATTTGATCAATATTAGGAAGGGGAAAATGCTCCTTCTGGGTAGCTTTGTTAAGTTTCCGGTAGTCCATGCAAACCCTCCAACCAGTCACAGTCCTGGTTGGGATTAATTCATTTTCTTCATTGGTCACTACGGTTATTCCTCCCTTCTTGGGAAATAACTGCACCGGGCTCACCCACTTACTATCCGTGATGGCATAAATTATCCCAACATTTAGCCATTTGATAATTTCTTCTCGAACTACTTCTCGCATAGCATCATTCAAGCGTCTCTGGGCATCAATGGTTGGCTATCGTCCATCCAATAGCCTTTTTATGTTGCTGCAGCATTCTTATCAGCTGTTGTTCCTGTTTCTACATCAACTTGGAAGATATGATTACGAGCAACGTATCATTTAATCCAAGAAAAACATATTTGAGCTGCCCTGGAAGGGGCTTAAGGTCTAGGACAGGTGGTTCTACAATTGATGGTTTTTGGATGATATGTTCATTCGAGGTGTAATTTAAGGGCTCGAATAACTTACCTGGACGATGCCTATCCAGTTTACCTCCTCTTTACCTTCAGTGTTAGATATGTCAGAATCTTTGGAGCTGCTGTTGTCGTCGCTGCCGTGACATTCTTCCAGGTGGCTGCTATGGCAGTGACCAAACTTGATGTCATGGCAGCACGACCTGATGCATGGTTGATCAAGGATTACTTCAGTGATAGCCTTGCATTCTTCTTCTGCATCAGCGTGTTTTATTGCTTGGAGAACATTTAACTTGATCTCTTGATCATTCACTCTCATTGTGAGTTCTCCATTTTCTACATCAATCAGTGATCTGCATGTGGCTAAAAAGGGTCGCCCCAGGATGATTGGTGCATTCTCATCCGCTCCACAATCTAAAAAAAGAAAGTCAGCAGGAAAAATAATTTTATCCACTCTTACCAGAATATCTTCAATCTTCCCTTCTGGTTGTACGTAAGAGCGGTCTGCCAGCTGCAGCATAACTGTCGTGGGTCGTGCTCGTCCAATACCTAATTTCTGAAATACATATTTTGGCATTAAATTAATACTAGCACCTAGATCACAAAGTGCCTCATCCACGAATTTATCACCAATTATGCACGGTATTATGAAGCTCCTAGGATCCTTCTTTTTCTGGGGTCGATGCTTGTGCAGAATAGTCATGCATCCTCCTGTCAATTAAACCGTCACAAATTCCCCAAGTCTGGATTTTTTCGACATAGCATCCTTGAAAAATTTGGCATAACTGGGCATCTTCTTGATGGCATCTAGCAGCGGAATATTGATGTGGACCTGCTTAAAAATATCATAGATCTTTTTAAGCTGGAACTCATGTTTATGCGTCTGTAGCCGCTGTGGAAAAGGAGGTGGAGGATGGTAATCTTCAATGCGTCCTTCCCATGGTATTCGGATCTGAGGAGGCTTAGGTTCTTCATCCTTCTCCTCTGTCCCTTTTGCTGTCATGACAGGTGTGACGGCAGCATGCTGTTTATTGTCTGCCGGGGCAGCATTTGCGGCAGTCGATTCTAGGGCTGGTTCCTTAATTGGTTCAGCTTTCTTTTCTGGCCATGGTAATTGCTTCCCACTCCTAGTTGTGATAGCTTTGCACTGCTCATGTGTGGGTTGTCCAGCGACCTCAGTATCGCTATGGAATCCTCCGTTCTGTCTTGGCTTAATATGCTAGTAAACCTGACCCATATGTGTCTCCAGTGATTTCAGAGTAGCTTCATGATTAGTCATTCGCATCTCTGTTTTATACATGAACAACTCAGTCTTCTTGACGAAGTGATCCATATTTGCTATGTAAGTTATTGTCTGAGACATAAATGTGGCCAAGGTCTGCTCCAGTATACTAGGTGTGGCTGTCGGCGGCTATTGTGGCTGCTGTTGCGGTTGCTGCTGTGTCAGAATTCTAGGTGCTCCCTGATTTTGAGTGTTCTGCACTTGAGGATTCAGGGCGATGTTTGGGTTGCTCCAGGAGAACTTGGGGTCTTTCCTCCAGTTGGGATTGTAGTTGTTGGAATTGTAGTTTTGCTTGTTATAGTTTCCAACGTACATCACTTCCTCTAGCTGTAGCGGGCAGTCTTCTGAACTATGATTCCCACTGCAAGTTCCACATACCTCTTCTACAGCGTAGACCGGTTGTGAATCTTTCTTCAGCAGGTTTTCTATTGCCTTTGTGAGAAATGCAACTTGTGCCTTTAGGGAATTATCGACTTCGTAATCCTTCACAGCTAGTACTCGTTTACCTCTCCTCGATGTGGGTCTTTATCCAACAGCAACCCACTAGCTGCTAATCTATTCTCATGCGAGTCTGTAGGTTGGCAGCATTATAGAATTTCATGACTTGATTCTAGACAGGGAATCCATGGATTGGACAATTGTGCGGAAGAGTAGTAAACTTGTCCCATGCCTCGTGCATTGGCTCGTCGTCTTTCCTGTTAAAAAGTAGCAATTTCTTTACGTAATCGCTCAAACAAATGAGAAGGATTAAAACGAGATAAAAATTCACGAGTTAAATCTGCCCAAGCTCGTATTGAACCCGACGTTAGTTTGTTCCACCAAGTTTTTGCTCTATCCCACAATGAATGAGGAAATAACCGAGGCCTCAGTATCTCCGGATTTACTCCTGGTAGTCTAAACGAACCACAGATTTCTTGGAACGTTTTCAGATGTTCCCTAGCATCCTCTATAGCAGCACCACTAAATTGGCCAGCGAAATTAATCATGCTGAACATGACAGGTTTTAGTTCAAAATTTTCAGCTTCCACGTCTGGCAGGGTGGTCTCTAGTTCCACATGATCATTGATCATTCAATCACGGCATGACCGGCGTGCAGCCCCAGCAGAAGGAGGAGCGACAGGCTGTCCGTTTCCTCCATCTCCGACATGATCTTTAGGATCATGGGGATTCCCTTGGTTGTTCCTCCGGTCTTCGTGTCTTCCGTTCACCATTGCTTCTAACTGTTCCTCCAGGTACTCGCTTCTTTCTACTATGAGGTGGACTCGTTTCCTGAGGTTGCACCTTCGTTCGATTTCAGGGTCTAATTTGTGCTCAGGTTCTTTGCCTCGTTGAGATCTGCGGATAAGCAAACGAAAGACTTTGTGAAAAGTACAGGGTGAACAATCCAAATAAAAACAGAAAAATTAAAAAGAATGTGTAGTAAAAGTAGGGTAAAGATATCTTGCCAGTCCCCGACAACGACGCCAAAAACTTGTTGCGTGTAAAAGAGTCTATCGCAATAGAGCGCAAGTGTACACGACGCAAGTAGTAAAGTGATACACGAAGTATCGGATGTCAAATCCACAGGGATTGGAAATATCCTTAACCTTGAATTGTTGCACAAGAAAGAAGAAGATAATTTTAATTGTTTGTAAGAGAATACTAAAGAATACTGAAGATAGAGGATTAAAGGAATCAGGATAGAGAAAATAGGTCGGTATTGGTTTTCTTAGTAGTGTAGGTGTTGCAATGTATATGACTCTCTGTTCTGTCGTTGCTTCTGTCGCGGCAACACCTGCGGCGGGAGCGGTCCGTTGTTGTCGCGGAAGCGATCACACAACTCTGTCCTTCAAGCTTGGCAAGAATCCCTGCTGTGCCTTGTTCTATCCCTAGGTCCAAGTCTGTCGATGAACACGTCTTTGATGATACCTCCCGGCGTGAATCGAAGGATGAACACCGTTGTTGTTGAATTCTTTCTTAGCCACTTAACCTCGTCTTATCCCTAGGTCCGAGATAGTTCAACCATAAACTAGAGAACCCGTACTTATTTCCTTCGTATACTTAACTCTCCCGATATTAAGTAAATGTATAATCTCACAATGCTCTCCCGATACTCTTGTAAGATGTTGAAAACCAGAATAAGCAAACTTGAAGTCTATTTTATTGAACAAAGAAAAATCCTAAAACAATGCAATCCTTGCAACTACTTTATAGAATAAACCCTTATCCCTAGGGGAAGTTTAGAACATGATGAGAAGGTGGAAAACGACTAAGGTTTAGGGGAAGACGGCTAGAGAATAAGATATCCCTCCCTAGGTCGAATTACATGCCTTTATATAGGTCTTGGGTTCAAGTTTTCTAATATGGCAAGGATACAAGTTTAAATTAAAGTACAACTCTATTAAAGACTAAATCTTCAGAGTAGATGTCTTTAATTCGTCCTATTTTCTTGCTTGGAGTTTCTTCCTTGAACTTTGGTCTTGGCCTTCATTCTGATCTTGGGCTCGGAAAAATATATGAGTGCTCCACGACAGACCGACTTAATTTCCTCTTTCTGTCGAGCTCCATTTCACTTTTTCCTTTCACCACTGTTGTCATCCTTAGCTGCAACGGCAGGGGCCTTGGCAGCATCGTTCTTCTTGACTTCAGTCCTGTGTTCCAGCTCTGCTACTCCACTGCCCTAAGTCTGCTACAACAGCTACCTGCAAAAGTAACCAAAATTAGTAGCAACTGTGCCATTTTAATATAATTGTGATGTATAAATGAAATCTATCCTAAATGCAATGAATTATGCTTGAATGTAGCAAAAATATGGGTTAAATAGGGGGTAAAATGTAGAACTTTTACACACTCAACAACCTAATTATCTACATTGATGAACAAAGAGAGCATAAGCATACAAGCTTAGTGAGGATTGCTCAAAACCAAAAACATCATCAATGCACAAAACCATTTTCACTCTTTTCAAGACCTTCATGCTTTTTTGACAAACCATGCACCTTGCCTTTAAAATCATCATGCTCAACATCATGCAATATGATTCATACATTTTCTAACAATCAAACCATTAATACACATCATCAAGCCTTCCATCATAAACACCATTATGCTAAGCTTAAAGTAAAACATGCATTTTGCATAATGTGCATCATCAGCATTTTCATAGCATTTCATTCCATTATATTTGCTCACAAGTGATTAACAACATTCTCAAAAACATATCGGATACATGAATTACCAACGGTTGTCCTAAACACTTCATACACTCCACCAGCATCTCAAGGCTCACACACGAGAGCAACCCTCCATCATTGTGACACCCGTGGTGGAGTGTTCGGTACAATTAGAACCCCCTAACACCGCTCATCGGTAGATGTATAGCCCACTAATGAGAGACGGGACAAACACAAGGTTTGCATCCGAGAGCTACCCTCAACCGTTGCAACCTTAAACATTCCTCAATCGTTAGGGTACTTCGATGGAGTTTTCGGTACAATCACAACGCCTCAACATCCAAGGCGACTTGTTTATAGTGCACTCAATACTATAGCCAGCTAACTATATCCGATTTCATTTACAAAACATATTATCCAACAACACTTGCCAATATAATCAACATTTCATGCATTCCTCACTATTTTTACAAAGCATTCATGATAAGCCATAACTTAAGCATTAAACCATGCTTCAAAACTCATACATCAACACATGCATACAAGGATCACTTACCTAGTGCATCCTTAAACCACATGGCATCATCAACACATTTATATACTCAAGAACATGCTTTAAAAGCAATAGGTAAATGCAATTAAAATCAAGTGCAACCAAAGCCTAAAACCGGCACTATCCGGGAGAGAAATTCACTTTATCTACTTCTGAACTTAGTAAAACGTTTGAAGCTCTTACTAAGTTCCCAAAACCTTTTCTAATACGTTTCCACGCTGGAAAACCAAGTTCCACTCACCGACTTGTGAAACCACACTATTCAACGCACAAATCACCCATCCGGAGCCTCCAAAATCACTTCGTTTGATTCCAAAATACTATCCCATGTTTTCAACACATTGAAATAGAGGTTCAATGCATTAAAATGCATCCAAAACACCAACACACAAAATGAAACTCGCAGCCTTGCTCTAAAGCTTCAATTTAACCAATCGATACAACCGAAAAGTCAATCGATTGATCTCTAAACTCAGCCCAACCATCTACCAACACATCCAACACATTTTAAGCACCAATCAACATCCAAAAACAACCAACTACCGATTCCATCGGCCCAACCCAACTCACAAAACACTTAAGCCCAAAACTGGGGCATTACACATAGGCCCAGTGACGAAACGCTATTCGTACACGTAAGAGGGAAGGAGATAAGGGTTGATGTTATGCCATAAATAAATTTTATGGCCTACACATTGAAAGAGACGAGCACTTGGAGGTCTTGGAAGCACTAACAGAAGTGGATTACCAACAGATGAAAGAGGAGTTTTGCTATGCTGGCACAACATGGGAGGCTGGGGCACACCGAGGGTCAGTCTAAAGTTGAAGCCTAGACCAGAAGCGAAACTATGGAACAAGTTCATTCACCACCGCCTCATGCCGACCTCCCACAACACTGCCATTAATCGACCATGGCTTGCTCTTATTCATTCTATTATACATAACCGAAAGATTAATGTTGGTAATATAGTTTGTCAAGAAATCTACAAATGTGCGCAAAAGGATAAGGGGTCGCTTTACTTCCCTTTGTTGATCATCGTCCTGTGCATGTAAAATGAGGTACCCGTTGGTGAAGCCGATGAATACATGCCGCACCAAAAAGGATGGGATCGGAAAGCCTACCTCAGATTGATGAACATCACTGAAGCCGACGCATCCCAGACCACGACAATGTAGGGCATTTCTGGGGCAGCAGCCTCGGTAAACATCCTAGAAACATCCCAGACGCTTGCACCAACATCGGCAGACCTCCAACAAATTATGCTAAAGCTGGAGGAAAAGGACCAACACCAGCAGTTGTTCATGGCACACACAAGTGACTTCCAGGCCTATATTGTCCAACTGATCCAAATGAAGTTCCCAGACCTAACAGTTCAGTTTCCTCCCTTCCCTACCGTCTTCACCGCCGCCGCACCTGAGCCTAGAGAAGAAGCAACACTTGTTGCAGTTCCACTGCCCAAACACCCCAAGTATCGACTGTCGTGGCCTCTGACACCCTTTCAGCGGCGACAAGGAAAGGCAAGCGCAAGGTTGCCTTGAATACACCCGCCAGATCTCTGTACCATACTACCTCCAGTTGGTCTGATCATTTAGTTAGTCGGGTCTTTGAAGAACTTAAACGCACGATAGTGACCGCAGAAGAAATCTGCCTCGACACAGAGGACGAAGAGGTCACTGCCCCGACAGCAAAACCCACCCTAGGCTCACGCATCCAGCCACCCCGCGAATCCAAACTAATCAAGCATACAACATCTAAGCCGAAGAGGCTAATCTTAACGAGTGAAAGTGAAGAGGAAGAAAAATCTTCCAAATCACCATCCATTTAAATTCCTCTTCTTTATTCCGTTTATTTTTAATGCCTTTATAATTTGTGTGTTATTTTTTTCTATCATTGTATATGAAATGTAAGCATTGATGGTAATTCTTGGTTCAAGTTTGAGGGTGTAGGTTCAGTTGCCAAGGCAATGCCTTGCCGTGGCAGTATAACATAATTGCCACGCAGTTTTGTTCTTTTACTTGTCAAATTTTTTTATTATTGCATTGCCTCAACCGAATTTTTCTTATTCCTCGACAATACTTTCTATCAATTGCCTTAGTTTAGTTTTAATTAAATATTCTTTCTTGGCAATAGAACTCTTTCTTCTTACCATTGTTTAGAATTGTTTAGAGCCTTTACTTTTAGGATGCTTAAAGGAAGATAACATAGGATCACACTATGAGATTAGAACTTTAAAACACATTTGTGACTTGCATGATTTAAGGAATTCTAGTACACTTAGGGCATAAACTAGCTTAGACAGAAAATTTGGTAAAAAGTTGGAGGTGCCTAACATTGGCTCTAGCTTAAGGAAGCCCTAGAGGTGCCCGAAATCGGCTCTAGGCTAATCACTAAAGGTGCCCGAAATTGGCTCTAGTTGGTTAGGTTTGTAAAACCTATGTTTGATTTTGATATAACAAAGTAGGTTAAGGATTAAATTTGTAACACCCTGGTTTTGGGCATAGATGTTTTAAACGTCAGATCGGACCGGTCGAGAACGGTTCGAATCGCGTAAGGTGATTTAAGGAAATCAAGGTTTGGGATAGGTTAAAAATGTGGTAATAGTTGCTAAAATCCTATAAAAATATGTTTAAGAGGTTGGTCAAGTCAATTTTACAAAACGAATTTTAGAAATAAGACATTTTGAGTAGTGACCAAATTGTAAAGTTTCAAAACTGTGGAAAATGTGATTTTTAAAGAAGAAGCCAAATTCTTAGAATCTTTAGGGGGTTTTATGGCAATTTAGCCTTTCCTTAATATGACATGTGCTTTAAATGATTTTTAATTAAATGGTTTTATTTGGTTTTACTTTAATTAATTAAATTAGGCTGTTATTTAGAGATTTCCAATTACATAACTACCAACTTCTTTTTATTTTTGGCCAAACACTATTTTCATCCATTTTCTCCAGAACTCTTTTCTCCCAAACACTCTTCTAACATTTCCTAATCAATTTTCAAGAAAACCTTTCAAGCCTTTCAAGATTTTTGCAAGGAAAACTTGTCATTCATTGAGGAAAGCAAGGATTGGAGGTAAATCCCGTTCTCAACCTCTAATCAAAGTTCTTTATTGAAATTCCCAAGATATTTGGCTTCTAAATACTATTTTTGGTTGAGTTTTCATTATAGTGTTAATTGGAGATCAAAATCTTGTGAAATTGTGGTTGAAATCTTAATTTTCGGACTTGATGTGTTAAGATCTGTTTTTGTTGATTTTAATTGAGTTCTAAGTTGATTAATATGTTGAAATGAAGTGTTCATAACATAGATCCCGAAATCCTTGAGATCCTTGAGTTTCTTGTTGATTTAAGTGAGTTTTGAGGTGAAATGGTGGAAGTGTTCATAACATAGATCCCGGAGGAATAAGGTTGGGTTAGGTTGTTTGTTAGATGTTTCTTGGTATTTATAATGGTTTGGAAGTGATGTATGTTTGCTGGGCTTGGTTTAGGAAGCAATCGATTGCGTTTTTGGTTGTTTTGGATGGGTAATTTGGTGTAGTTTGGGTGAGCAACGAGTTTGTGAATTGTTGCTGGTGTTGAAATGCATTTTAATGCATTTAGATCTCTGTTTTGATGGTGTGAAAACAGGGGATCTTGATCCGAAAGCAAACGAGGTGTTGTTGGAGGCTCCGAAAGAGTAATTTTTGTGTCGGCGAGCAAGGCTTCGTGTATTGATGAGTGGAAATGCATTTTCCTGCTTTGTAACGCTTTGAGCATGGTCTTAGGAGCATGGTGTAAGTTTGATACACTTAGCTAAGCTCAAGAGTAAGTGATTCGGAAATCCCTCTCTTGGAAACGTGCTATGTTTAATGAAAATGCACTTGACTTAAGTGTGGATTTGTTTACTGTTTTAAAGCATGTTTTAAGCATGAATGTTGCGGGATTTTAATGCCATTATTTTAAGGATGCACTAGGTAAGTGATCCTCGGTTTCCATGTGTTAAATGCATGTGATGTTAAGCATGATATGTTTGTAGAAATGGCATTGTGTTTATGCTTGTAAAATAGTGGATTAATGAGGTTAAATGATTATATTGGCAAGTGATGGAAATGGTTTTTGGTTGGGTTAATCGGATAAAGTTACCCAGCTATAGAATTGGGTGCACCGTGAATAAAGTCGCCTTGGATGTCGAGGGGTTGGGATTGTACCGTATACTCCATCCAAGTACCCTAATGATTGAGGTTAAGATCACAACGGTGGATTTTAATTCCGTGTGTGGATCTTGTGTTATGTGTCCCGTGCTCTCGTTAGTGGAATTATACAACTACTGATGAGTGGTGTTGAGGGGTTGTGATTGTACCGTTATACTCCACCACGGTTGTCACAACGATGGAGGGTTACTCTCGTGTGTGAGCCTTGTAACGCCCCGGTTTTGGGCTTAGAAGTCTTGGGCGTTGACCGGTTCGATCAAAGTGCTGATCGAATATATAAAGGAGAAATTAGGAAAGCCTAGTTCGGGTTGCATTAAAAATTTGGAAAAATGTTCTAAAATCATCTTTTAATATATATAAGTGAACCGTGAAATCAATTTTGGAAAATGAGGTTTGGAAGGGTGACATTTTGGCTAGTGACCAAAATGTAATTTTTGAAAGTTGCGTGACTGTTTTATAAAGGATTGAAACTTTGAATCTTTAAGGAGCTATTATTCCAAAAAGAGTTTCTCCAGATTTTTCTAAGATATTTTAAGGCTTTATTCTGATTTTAAAACATAAAGAAAGAGGAGGGAAAGCCATTTTGGCTATTTGCAACTAAATTTTCATTTTCTCTCATTTTCTCTCAACCCAAACACTTTCTCTCCAGAGATTTACATCTGATTTTGTCACTCAAATCTTCCTTTTCAATTCTCTTTGGATTCCTAATCATCTCTACAACAAAACCTCACCATTTGCAAGTGGTTTCATCAAGCTTTTTGGTTCTAAAAAGGAGAAATTCAAGTTTGGAGGTAAGAACGTCCTTCTCCTCTAAACTATCAGTTGTTTACTGAAATTCCTAAGTTCTCAATCCTTGATTTGTGATTTGTTAAAGGCTTTTCAATTGAAATCTTGATTTTGGCTTAAAATGCAAGATTTGCTTGATTTTGGTGGAATTTTCGTGTGATCTGTTTGGGCAGTGTTTTGAGGTGTCAAATTGATGTTAAATGAATGCTAAATTGTTTAGATGTTGAGGCTTAATTAATGCAATCCCAGATAGGTTGAATTTCCTAAGTTTTGCTTGAGTTTTTGGTTGTTTTTGGAGTGTTTTTGGTGATCTGTTATACCTGGAGGTATAAGGACGTGTTTTTGATCATTTTGGATGTTAATTGATGTTTAAAAATGGTTAGAAGTGATGGATCTTGGCTGGGTTAAGTTTTGGAAATGTTTAGAGGTGATTTCAGTTGTGTTTGGTAGCCGAAATGTTGGATTTGTGATGAGCAGCGAGTTGTGTTGTGTTGCTGGTGTTTTTAATGCATAAAGATGCATTAATGCTCTGTTTTTGTGTGCTTGAAACAGGGGAGATTGATCCGTGAGTTTTAGAGGTGTTGCGGAAGGTTTCGGATGCTTGGAAGGCTTGTTGGCTAGCCTTGTTTTGTGTATCGGTGAGTGAAGTTGGGTTTTCAGCTTTTAAACCAAGGTTTGATGGTTTTGGGAGCTTAGTTTAAGTCTAAACAACTTTGCTAAGCTCAAGAGTAAGTAAATGGATTTCTTTCTTGGTTTGTGTTATGAATTGCCTTTAAAAGCAATTGTGTTTGATGGTTGCAATGCATGTGATTTGCATGGTTTATATTCTGTTTTGAAAGCATATTTTTAGAATGGTTTAATGCTGGTTTTGAAAGCCATATGTGAAGGATGCTCAAGGTAAGAGATCCTTGGTTTTGTACATGGAAATTGTGGTTTTGATGCATGGTGTTGCATGATGTTAAATGGCTTTGTGTAATGCTTTAAAACAGTGGATTGATGGTAAATGATGGTTTTTGCATTATGGTTATGCATGTGAATCATTGGACTAATGTGGTGAGGTGGTTATATTGGCAAGTGATGTAAGTGGTTCTTGGTTTCTTTGATCGGATATAGTTAGCCGGCTATAGGATTGGGTGCACCGTGAATAAAGTCGCCTTGGAGGTGGAGTGGTTAAGTGTGAACCGATAAACTCCCTTCAAGTATCCTAACGAGATGGTTAAGGTCATAATGGAGGTGGAATGCCCATTCGAGGACCTTGGTTAAGCAAAGGTTATATGGTGGTTAAAAGTCCATATATGGGAACCTTGTGCTTGTTAAGATCACAATGGTGGTGTAAAGTCCATGTGTGGATCTTGTATAGGGTGTCCCGAATCTCGTTAGTGATGTTATAGAACTACCAATCGGTGATGCAAAGGTTGTATGGTGTTTGAAAGTCCATACATGGGAACCTTGTGCATGTCAAGGTTGTATGGTGTTTAAAAGTCCATACATGGGAACCTTGGGAAAAGTTGAGGTTGTATGGTGTTTGAAAGTCCATACATGGGAACCTCGGGAAAAAGTTGAGGTTGTATGGTGTTTAAAAGTCCATACATGGGAACCTCGGGAAAAGCTAAGGTTGTATGGTGTTTAAAAGTCCATACATGGGAACCTTAGGATGGTGAGGTCAAATGGTGTTTAAAAGTCCATTTGGAGACCTTGGATTGGTAGTGTGTATGAAACGTGGGGGACAACGCTTGTGATCCGCGTATCCGATTGGGTGTTGAGTTGAAAAGTGGATGTGTTGATCACTTGGAAGCCAATGTAATGTTCTTGATTATAAAGAAGCATGAGATGCTTGAAAAGATGCATGGTTGCATGAAAAGTGGTTAATGCTTGTGAATGCATGTTTACTTGTTAAGTTGAACAAGTGTTGATTATCATTTGGTAAATGATGCATGTGTGCATGAAACCTCTTTAATGCATTGGAGTCTTGTTAAGACTTGTTTTAAAAGGCATGTGATGATGATGTTGTGGTTCATATGTTGCCTTTGTTTAATGCATGTGATGGATTGATTGGATAAATGGTTTTTAAATGGTTCTTGCTTGGTATGACATTCAAGCATGGGAAAGGTATGATGTGAATGGAAGTGTTTTCCATGGTTTTGAATTTAACTTTGCATATGGTGTTTATGCATGGAATGGTTAAATGGATGATTTTTGCAAGTTGTGCTTTGAAAAGGTTTTCTTAGCTTGCTAAGCTAAGGGTTGGTTTTCATGAATGTGCAATGCATGGTTTTAAGCATGATGTTGAAAAAGGGTTTTCAAACTTTGCTTGGTTATCAAATCGGGTTTGTTTTAAAAGTGGTTTTATGACCCGCTGCATTGATGGTGTTTTGGTTTTGAGCATTCCTCACTAAGCATTATGTGCTTACGCTCTTTTTTGTCCATCAATGCAGATTCTTGAAGTTTGGACAGCAAGAAGCAAGGGATTCAAGGAGGACTCCATTTGAGATGTATGTCTCGGTGAATAGCTATAGTTAATAAAGGCAATGGGGGTAGAATCTTTTGGGTTGATGTTTATGTGTTCGAATATGTTCAGACAAGAATGGTTTTATGTTGTTGATGTTGTTGGAACATGTATTTGGCTTTTATGAGATTGATTTGGAAGTTTATGCTTGAATGGTTGCTTGTGTAGGAAGCATGTCTATAGATTTGGGGCTTTTCGTATATGTTGATATTTTGTTGAATTGCTGATGCAAGTATGTCTCATATATGTTGAATTGCATGTTGGTAAAGTTTGGTGGCAATTGGAGCATGTTTGGATGTTTAATTGCATGTTTAAGTATGCATTTTGGGGCAATCTGTGCAAGGTGTTTCGGAACAGTGCCTGCCGTTTCGGAACGGGTGCCTTAAACAAGCCCAGGCGTCCGAAACGGGAGAGACCGTTCCGAAACGGTTTGGCTACTGCCAGCCCGTGTTTTGGTACGCGTTGCGGAACGGCCCCGCGTTTCGAAACGGGCTCTGCCTGTTTCGGAACGGGTGACCGTTGGGGGCTGACATTGGCAGTTAAATGTCTTGAATTGTTTGCATTTTGGTCCTGAATCTTGTTTGTGCAATTGTATGAGTTTGGAATGTCCGTTTGAGCTGAAATTTGGCAGAGAAGCATGAAACATGATTAATTTTAAGTTGGTAACTTAAAATCTGGTTAAGTCCTTAAAGTTTTCAGAATTTACATTTTGGTCCCTAAAGTTGTAATTTGTTCAATTGGGTCCCTGTTTGATCTCTGATGTTTATGATCTTCGAGTATGATGTTGTATGATCATATCTAAGGTTAACGTGCATCTAGACAAGATTAAAAAGAAAAAAAAGGGTCGTTAATCAAGGTCGACTTTCGGGTTGACTTTGGTTTTCCCCGTGTGACTTTCTTAATTCGGGTCAACCGTCTAGGCCAAGTTAAGGGGGTTACATTTGGTGGTATCAGAGCTGAGTTGCGAATGCTTGGGAAAACAGTAAGTTGTTGTGATGTGTGTTTGATGTTTACCTTGGTGTGTGGTTGAAAGTTGGTTGAAACACGTGTTTCTGAGCAAGTTGCTGATGTTTTCGAGCATGTTTTATGGTTATGAATCTTGGCTGAGCTTGTGTGGATTTGTGCTGATGCTGTGAGCTGGTGTTATGCTTGATGAAAGTGAAATGAGTATGTTATGTTGCTAATATGCTGTTGCAAGTGGATGCTGTTTGGTGTAAGCATGATCAAAGTATGTTGTAACGCCCCGGTTTTGGGCTCAGAAGTTTTGGCGTTGACCGGTTCGGTCAAAGTGCTGATCGAATATAAAAGAGGGAATTTAGGAAAGTCTAGTTCGGGTTGCATTAAAAATATGGAAAAATGTTCTAAAATCATATTTTAATATATAAAGGTGAACTGTGAAATCAATTTTGGAAAATGAGGTTCGGAAGGTTGACATTTTGGCTAGTGACCAAAATGTAATTTTTGAAAGTTGCGGGACAGTTTTATAAAGGATTGAAACTTTGAATCTTTAAGGAGCTATTATTCCAAAAAGGATTTCTCCAGATTTTTCTAAGATATTTTAAGTCTAAAATCTGATTTTAAAGATTTAGAAAAGGAGGGAAATCATTTTAACCAATTTCCAACTAATTTTCTATTTTCTCTCAAATTCTCTTTTCTCTCATTTTCTCTCTACCCAAACAAGATTTCCTCAGATTTCTTTCTCTGATTTTGACATCCTAAACTCTCATTTCAACTCTTATTTGATTCCTAATCATCTCATCATCAAAACCTCTCAATTTGCAAATTGTTTCATCAAGCATTTTGGCTCTAAAATGGAGAAATTCAAGTTTGGAGGTAAGAACGTCCTTCTCCTCTAAACTATCAGTTCTTTACTGAAATTCCTAAGTTCTCAATCCTTGATTCATGTTTTATTAAAGGCTTTTCAATTGAGATCTTGATTTTTGGCTAAAATGCAAGATTTGGTGATTTTGGTGAAAATTTCGTGTGATCTGTTTAAGCAGGGTTTTGAGGTGTGAGAATGATGTTAAATGAATGCTAAAATGATTAGAAGTTGAGGTTTAATCAATGCAATCCCGGATAGGTTGAATTTTCTAAGTTTGGCTTGAGTTTTTGGTTGTTTTTGGAGTATAATTGGTGATCTGTTATACCTGGAGGTATAAGGACGTGGTTGTGATCATTTTGCATGTTATTTGATGTATAAAAATGGTTAGAAGTGATGGATCTTGGCTGGGTTAAGTTTTGGAAGTGTTTGGAGATGATTTCGGTTGTGTTTGGTAGCCAAATTGTTAGATTTGTGATGAGCAGCGAGTTGTGTTGATGTTGTTGGTGTTTTAATGCATAAGGATGCATTAATGTTCTGTTTTTATGTGCTTGAAACAGGGGAGGTTGATCCTTGAGCCTTGGAGGTGTTTTCGGAAGGTTTCGGAAGCTTGGAAAGCTTGTTGGCTAGCTTTGTTTGGTAATCGGTGAGTGAAGTTGGGATTTCAGCTTTTGAAACATGGTTTGAAGGTTTTTGGGAGCTTAGTTTAAGTCTAAACAACTTTGCTAAGCTCAAGAGTAAGTGAAGAGGTTTTTGCTCTTGGATTGTGTATGATTTGGTTTTAAAATCAATTGTGGTTGATGATTGATGTGCATGTGTTATTGCATGGTTTAATTCTGTTTTGTAAGCATGTTTTAGCATGGTTTAATGCTGGTTTTGAAAGTCAATTGAAAAGGGTGCTCAAGGTAAGAGATCCTTGGTTTAGTGTAATGAAAATGTGGTTTTGATGCATAGTGTTGCATGTTGTTCATTTACTTCGTATGATGCTTAAAAACAGTGAGTTGATGATGATTAATGTTGATAATTGTTACCTTGTGCATATTGTTTATGCATGTGAATCATTGAGCTAATGATGTGATAGTGTTGCATTATGTGTATGCATGTGAATCATTGAGCTAATGATGTGATGACCTTGCATTGTGTTTATGCATGTGGAACATTGGATATTATGGTAAGATGGTTATGTTGGCAAGAGATGTGAATGGTTCTTGGTTCGTTGATCGGGTATAATTAGCCGGCTATAGGATTGGGTGCATCGTGAATAAAGTCCCCTTGAAGGCGGAGTGGTCAAGTGTGGACCGGTTAGACTCCCCTCAAGTATTCCTAACGAGAAGAGGTCATAGTGGAGGTTGTTGCCCACTCGAGGACCTAAGTTGTTAAGGTCATAATGGAGGTTGTTGCCCATTCGAGGACCTTGGTTAAGTAAAGGTTATAAGGTGGTTAAAAGTCCTTATGTGAGAACCTTGTACTTGTTAAGATCACAATGGCAGTGTTTAAGTCCATGTGTGGATCTTGTGTGTGATGTCCCGTACCTCGTTAGATGATATCTACAACTACCAATCGGTTATGCAAAGGTTGTATGGTGGTTGAAAGTCCATACGGAAAAGACCTTGTGCATGTCAAGGGTGTATGGCGGATGGAAGTCCATACATGGTAACCTTGAGGAAAAGCTAAGGTTGTATGGTGTTTAAAAGTCCATGCATGGGAACCTTAGGTTGTTAAGGTCAAATGGAGGTTGATGCCCATTTGGAAGACCTTGGATTGGGTAGGGTGTAGGAAGCGTTGGGACACGCTTGTAATCCGCGTATCCGATCGAATCGATAAGTTGGAAAGTGAATGTGGTTGATCTCTTGGAAGCCAATGTAATGTTCTTGATCATGTGAAGCATGGGATTGCTTGAAATGATGCATGGTTGCATGTGAAGCATGGTATTGCTTGAAATGATGCATGGTTGCATGTGAAGCATGAGATGCTTGAATTGATGCATGTTTGCATGAGAAGCATGAGATTGCTTGGTAAGATGCATTGTTGCATGAGATGTGTACGATGCTAGTGAAAGCATGTTACTTGTATGTTGAACAAGTGTTGGTTATCATTTGATAAATGATGCATGAGAGCATGGATTACCTATGTTGCATTGGAGTCATGTATGACTTGTTGTTAAAGGCATGTGAATATGATGTTATGGTTTTATGTGGCCTTGTTTAAATGCATGAAATGGTTTGATTGAACTATGGTTTTAAATGGTTTCTTGCTTGATGTGGTTTCCAAGTTAAAGAAAGGTATGTTGTGGGAAGGATGTGTTTTCCATGGTTTTGTTTAAGCTTGGCATATGGTGTTTATGAATGATTTGAGCTTGATGTTGAAAGGAGTTTTCGAACATGGTTTTGGAAAGCAAATCGGGTTGGTTTTAAAGTGTTTTAAAGACCCGCTGCATTGATGGTGTTTTGGTTTTGAGCATTCCTCACTAAGCATTATGAGCTTACGCTCCTTTTTGTCCATCAATGCAGATTCTTGAGGTTTGGGCAGCAAGGAGCAAGGGATTCAAGGTGGACTCCAATGGAGATGTATGTCTCGGTGAATAGCTATAGTTAATAAGGGCAATGGGGTAGAATCTCTCGGGCTTATGTGTATGTGATCGTTTATGTTGATCATGAATGTTTAAGTACTGTTGTTAATGATGTTGAATCATGAATTGGTTTGATTGTGTTTGAATTGAAAGGTTTGTGCTTAAATGGTTGCTTGAGTAGGAAGCATGCCTATAGAATTGGGGCTTTTCATATGTGTTGATCATATGTTGAATTGTTGATGCAAGAATGTCTCTTTTATGTTGAATTGCATGTTGGCAAAGTTTGGTGGCTTTTGGAGCATGTTTGAATGATCAATTGTGTGTTTGAGTGAGCAAAATGCAACATGCTGGGCTAAGTGTTTCGGAACAGGCAACACCGTTTCGGAACGGGTGCCCTGCATAAACCCAGGCGTCCGAAACGGGTGTCACCGTTCCGAAACGGAAGGCATTCTGCCAGACCCCCGTTGCGGAACGCGTTGCGGAACGGCCCGTGTTTCGGAACGGCCTTGGCCTGTTCCGGAACGGGTGACCGTTGGGGGCTGACATGGGCGGTTAAATGTTTCAAAAATGTTTGCATTTTGGTCCTGAATCTTGTTTGTGCAATTGTTTGAGTTCGGGATGTCCGTTTGAGCTGAAATTTGGCAGAGAAGCATGAAACATGATTAATTTCAAGTTGGTAACTTAAAATCTGGTTAAGTCCTTAAAGTTTTCAGAAATTACAATTTGGTCCCTAAAGTTGTAATTTGTTCAATTGGGTCCCTGTTTGATCTCTGATGTTTGTGATCTTTGAGCATGGTGTTTGTGTGATCACATCTAAGGTTAATGTGCATCTAGACAAGTTTAAAAAGAAAAAAAAAGGGTCGTTAATCAAGGTTGACTTTCGGGTTGACTTTGGTTTTCCCCGTGTAATCTTCGTAGTTCGGGTCAACCGTCCAGACCGGGCTACGGGGGTTACATTTGGTGGTATCAGAGCTGAGTTGCGAAGGTTGGGGAAAACAGTAAGTTGTTGTGGTAAGTGTGCTTGATGTTTACCTTGTTGTATGGTTGAAAGCTGGTTGAAGCATGTGTATCTGAGTATGTTGTTGATGTTTTGAGCATGTTGCTGGTGTATGCAAGCATGATTTGTGGTTATGAATCTTGGTTGAGATCATATGGATATGTGTTGATGTTATGAGCTGATACTATGCATGATGAATGTGTTTTGAGCATGTTATGTTGCTAATGTGCTAGTGCTGTTGGATGTTGTTTGGTGTAAGCATGATCAAGGTATGTTATTGATATGCTTGATGTTGTGATGCTCATGATGTGTTGGTTGTTATGTCATGTAAAAGGGGAGGATTCGGGATACCCATTGCCTTATTAATATAGCTATTGTGTTATTTTGGAGTTGGAGTTTGAATCCTTGCTTAATGCTGGTCTAACAGGTTTTGTTTGTTTGTTGTGATTGTATGTTGTTTGTTGTTAGTGGTATGGCAAAGATGATGAAAGAGTGGAGGATGAGTGAAATGGTTGCTGCCTTGGGGCAGGTTGTTAAGTCAAAGGATTCACCCTTTTGTAGAGGTGTTTTGTCTCGGTCTTCTGTGACTGAAGTTGAGATGGTAAGGCAAGGGAAGGAAGCTGGTTCCGGGATGGAAAGTTCTTTATCTGTTGATCAGGAGGTGTTGGGGACATCTCAGGCTACGGTTGAGGTAGAATCAGTGGATGTGCTGGCTAAATGTGTGTGTTTGCCGAAACAGTATTTGTTTGATTTGGGTGCTGAGGAGTACCATGGTTCTTCCCCGGAGATGTTTGAGGCTTGGTTGGCCAATGTAGTTCTGATTTTGGATCAGGAAGGCTGTGATTATGCCTGTAAGCTGGGGAGTGTTGTTTCTCTGATGCTGGAGGATGTTTGTTCTTGGTGGACATCTGTGGCTGTGGCGTCACATATCCTTGATATTGATTGGAATTTCTTTGTGTCTGCTTTCTATGAAAGGTATCTTGGAAGGGAATTTCCAAGGGTTGGGCAAGGTGTGGCTAATGCTGTTGGTGAGCAAGTGTTGCTTGAGCAAGGAGTGGGAGCACAGTCATCTGTTTGTGACCGTTGTAAAAGGCAACATGTTGGAAATTGTTGGGGCGCAGGTGTTTGTTGGAATTGTGGTTCCAAGTTGCATGTTAAGCGTGATTGTCCTCATGGAGTGAAGTCAGCTTTGATGTTGGCTAAAGGATCTTTGAAAGGTCGTGGGCGTGACCGAGGCGAGGTTCAGAAGTGGCAGAAAAAGCAGAAGGTTGTGAAGAGCTTGGGAAATGAAGTTTGCTGGAAGTGTGGGTCTGCTGGACACATGAAGCGTGATTGCTTGATGTTGGCGCGGAATAGCCAAGGTTTCTTATCGCAAGGAGTTGGTGGTGACCCAGGTGTGTTAGCTGGTGCTGCAAGGGTGCGACCGGAGGTTGTTGGCTCCGCAAGGAAGAGACTCGTTCGATGAAGCTTCAGGGTGGTGTTATGTTTTCAGGTAACCTTGTTAAGTGATCTTTGCTTTAGTTGCTTAGTTTGGTTTCTGTTGGTTTTTCCTTGCGTGGTAAGTTTGGTCTTGTTGCTAGCATGTTTGGGGTAATGATAGTTGTGGTTTGGTGATATCTTTGGTGTGAAGAAGGCTTTAGTGAATATCTTGTGGTTAATGGTTGTTGGTATGATGGAGTTAGATAAGTTAAAGGTGAGTTAGAGGTTGTTCTTAGACAGATTTTGAGGATGTTATTGGAGGGTGTGAACTGGCATTCATGCACAGTTAAATCATTGATATATACTATATTATATATGTTGGTCCATGTATACATGTGGCATAACATTATAGGTTTTTGCATACATGTACATCAGACATTGATAGGGCATGTAGGTGATCATGCATACGATGTTCACGCTCGCTAATGACTAATCGAATCTGTTAGTGTTGTGGTTGGATTAAGTGGGATGATGGGTTTGTGGAGGTGTTTGGTGCTAAGAGTGTGAGTTAGAAGTGCTGGAGTTGTTAAATCAGTTGCTTGTGATGGTGAGAGTGGAATGGCTTGTTGGTAAAAGGTTAGTGTTGGATGCTCTAAGAGTTTAGTGGTTTGGTGGTGAAGGGTATCTGTTTGAGGTTGGTATCTGCTAAGTGGTTTGTTTAGTTTAAAGGAAGTGGTTGTTCCTTTGTACTAAGTGTTGTTGTAGCTTGGTGGTTGAGTTTCCAAGTGCTGAAGTGGTTTAGCTTTAAGTTGTCGTGAAGGGTTGTGTTTGTTCTTGGCAACCTTTGAAGAGTTTTGAAGCTGTTATGTGTGTTTTGGTTCAGTGATGTTCTGGTAGTGCAAGTGTTCTGGTTAAGTATGTAGTGAAAGGGCTGTGAAAGATCGAAGGTTTTTGTTGGTTGTTGGGTTTTTGTGTGAGCAGTGGTTGGCTAGTTGTGGTTAAGAAGTTTTGTTTGAAGTCTGTTGATGGTATGTGGAACGGTTGAAGGTTTCAAGTTGAGGTTGTGATGTGATTCTGGTTTTTGGTGCTGGTGAGCTGTTATGGTAATGTTTTTGATGGATGTAAAGGATTGTCAGCTTCGTTAGAGAGTTTGTGTGAACAGTTGATGTTTAAGGATTTCTGCTTGTTGGGAAAATCTTTGGAAAAGGTTTGGGAATCGCAAGAGTTGTTGAAGCTGAGAGGTTGCCTAGTGACCGAGTTGGTTGGGTTGTTGTCTTTGTGTAGACAAGTTTTGGAAGATGTGTATTACAGTGTTGTTTGCTGTAGGAGCTGAAGTTCTTCAGGTAGATGTTGGGTTGTGTACAGTTCAGTTATGTGAAAGGTTGAATCATGGTTACCTTTGAGAGTTTGGATTTGTGAACAATGTGTGGTGGAGGTTTTGTGTGGAAAGTGATCAGTGTTGTTGGTTGAGGCTTTTGTGTTGCCTTGTGTGTTGCTTGAGAAGGTTGCTGTTCTCTTTTCGCCGGTTGAAATTTCGAGGACGAAATTTCCTAAGGGGGGGAGAGTTGTAACGCCCCGGTTTTGGGCTCAGAAGTTTTGGCGTTGACCGATTCGGTCAAAGTGCTGATCGAATATAAAAGAGGGAATTTAGGAAAGTCTAGTTCGGGTTGCATTAAAAATATGGAAAAATGTTCTAAAATCATATTTTAATATATAAAGGTGAACTGTGAAATCAATTTTGGAAAATGAGGTTCGGAAGGTTGACATTTTGGCTAGTGACCAAAATGTAATTTTTGAAAGTTGCGAGACAGTTTTATAAAGGATTGAAACTTTGAATCTTTAAGGAGCTATTATTCCAAAAAGGATTTCTCCAGATTTTTCTAAGATATTTTAAGTCTAAAATCTGATTTTAAAGATTTAGAAAAGGAGGGAAATCATTTTAACCAATTTCCAACTAATTTTCTATTTTCTCTCAAATTCTCTTTTCTCTCATTTTCTCTCTACCCAAACAAGATTTCCTCAGATTTCTTTCTCTGATTTTGACATCCTAAACTCTCATTTCAACTCTTATTTGATTCCTAATCATCTCATCATCAAAACCTCTCAATTTGCAAATTGTTTCATCAAGCATTTTGGCTCTAAAATGGAGAAATTCAAGTTTGGAGGTAAGAACGTCCTTCTCCTCTAAACTATCAGTTCTTTACTGAAATTCCTAAGTTCTCAATCCTTGATTCATGTTTTATTAAAGGCTTTTCAATTGAGATCTTGATTTTTGGCTAAAATGCAAGATTTGGTGATTTTGGTGAAAATTTCGTGTGATCTGTTTAAGCAGGGTTTTGAGGTGTGAGAATGATGTTAAATGAATGCTAAAATGATTAGAAGTTGAGGTTTAATCAATGCAATCCCGGATAGGTTGAATTTTCTAAGTTTGGCTTGAGTTTTTGGTTGTTTTTGGAGTATAATTGGTGATCTGTTATACCTGGAGGTATAAGGACGTGGTTGTGATCATTTTGCATGTTATTTGATGTATAAAAATGGTTAGAAGTGATGGATCTTGGCTGGGTTAAGTTTTGGAAGTGTTTGGAGATGATTTCGGTTGTGTTTGGTAGCCAAATTGTTAGATTTGTGATGAGCAGCGAGTTGTGTTGATGTTGTTGGTGTTTTAATGCATAAGGATGCATTAATGTTCTGTTTTTATGTGCTTGAAACAGGGGAGGTTGATCCTTGAGCCTTGGAGGTGTTTTCGGAAGGTTTCGGAAGCTTGGAAAGCTTGTTGGCTAGCTTTGTTTGGTAATCGGTGAGTGAAGTTGGGATTTCAGCTTTTGAAACATGGTTTGAAGGTTTTTGGGAGCTTAGTTTAAGTCTAAACAACTTTGCTAAGCTCAAGAGTAAGTGAAGAGGTTTTTGCTCTTGGATTGTGTATGATTTGGTTTTAAAATCAATTGTGGTTGATGATTGATGTGCATGTGTTATTGCATGGTTTAATTCTGTTTTGTAAGCATGTTTTAGCATGGTTTAATGCTGGTTTTGAAAGTCAATTGAAAAGGGTGCTCAAGGTAAGAGATCCTTGGTTTAGTGTAATGAAAATGTGGTTTTGATGCATAGTGTTGCATGTTGTTCATTTGCTTCGTATGATGCTTAAAAACAGTGAGTTGATGATGATTAATGTTGATAATTGTTACCTTGTGCATATTGTTTATGCATGTGAATCATTGAGCTAATGATGTGATAGTGTTGCATTATGTGTATGCATGTGAATCATTGAGCTAATGATGTGATGACCTTGCATTGTGTTTATGCATGTGGAACATTGGATATTATGGTAAGATGGTTATGTTGGCAAGAGATGTGAATGGTTCTTGGTTCGTTGATCGGGTATAATTAGCCGGCTATAGGATTGGGTGCACCGTGAATAAAGTCGCCTTGAAGGCGGAGTGGTCAAGTGTGGACCGGTTAGACTCCCCTCAAGTATTCCTAACGAGAAGAGGTCATAGTGGAGGTTGTTGCCCACTCGAGGACCTAAGTTGTTAAGGTCATAATGGAGGTTGTTGCCCATTCGAGGACCTTGGTTAAGTAAAGGTTATAAGGTGGTTAAAAGTCCTTATGTGAGAACCTTGTACTTGTTAAGATCACAATGGCAGTGTTTAAGTCCATGTGTGGATCTTGTGTGTGATGTCCCGTACCTCGTTAGATGATATCTACAACTACCAATCGGTTATGCAAAGGTTGTATGGTGGTTGAAAGTCCATACGGAAAAGACCTTGTGCATGTCAAGGGTGTATGGCGGATGGAAGTCCATACATGGTAACCTTGAGGAAAAGCTAAGGTTGTATGGTGTTTAAAAGTCCATGCATGGGAACCTTAGGTTGTTAAGGTCAAATGGAGGTTGATGCCCATTTGGAAGACCTTGGATTGGGTAGGGTGTAGGAAGCGTTGGGACACGCTTGTAATCCGCGTATCCGATCGAATCGATAAGTTGGAAAGTGAATGTGGTTGATCTCTTGGAAGCCAATGTAATGTTCTTGATCATGTGAAGCATGGGATTGCTTGAAATGATGCATGGTTGCATGTGAAGCATGGTATTGCTTGAAATGATGCATGGTTGCATGTGAAGCATGAGATGCTTGAATTGATGCATGTTTGCATGAGAAGCATGAGATTGCTTGGTAAGATGCATTGTTGCATGAGATGTGTACGATGCTAGTGAAAGCATGTTACTTGTATGTTGAACAAGTGTTGGTTATCATTTGATAAATGATGCATGAGAGCATGGATTACCTATGTTGCATTGGAGTCATGTATGACTTGTTGTTAAAGGCATGTGAATATGATGTTATGGTTTTATGTGGCCTTGTTTAAATGCATGAAATGGTTTGATTGAACTATGGTTTTAAATGGTTTCTTGCTTGATGTGGTTTCCAAGTTAAAGAAAGGTATGTTGTGGGAAGGATGTGTTTTCCATGGTTTTGTTTAAGCTTGGCATATGGTGTTTATGAATGATTTGAGCTTGATGTTGAAAGGAGTTTTCGAACATGGTTTTGGAAAGCAAATCGGGTTGGTTTTAAAGTGTTTTAAAGACCCGCTGCATTGATGGTGTTTTGGTTTTGAGCATTCCTCACTAAGCATTATGAGCTTACGCTCCTTTTTGTCCATCAATGCAGATTCTTGAGGTTTGGGCAGCAAGGAGCAAGGGATTCAAGGTGGACTCCAATGGAGATGTATGTCTCGGTGAATAGCTATAGTTAATAAGGGCAATGGGGTAGAATCTCTCGGGCTTATGTGTATGTGATCGTTTATGTTGATCATGAATGTTTAAGTACTGTTGTTAATGATGTTGAATCATGAATTGGTTTGATTGTGTTTGAATTGAAAGGTTTGTGCTTAAATGGTTGCTTGAGTAGGAAGCATGCCTATAGAATTGGGGCTTTTCATATGTGTTGATCATATGTTGAATTGTTGATGCAAGAATGTCTCTTTTATGTTGAATTGCATGTTGGCAAAGTTTGGTGGCTTTTGGAGCATGTTTGAATGATCAATTGTGTGTTTGAGTGAGCAAAATGCAACATGCTGGGCTAAGTGTTTCGGAACAGGCAACACCGTTTCGGAACGGGTGCCCTGCATAAACCCAGGCGTCCGAAACGGGTGTCACCGTTCCGAAACGGAAGGCATTCTGCCAGACCCCCGTTGCGGAACGCGTTGCGGAACGGCCCGTGTTTCGGAACGGCCTTGGCCTGTTCCGGAACGGGTGACCGTTGGGGGCTGACATGGGCGGTTAAATGTTTCAAAAATGTTTGCATTTTGGTCCTGAATCTTGTTTGTGCAATTGTTTGAGTTCGGGATGTCCGTTTGAGCTGAAATTTGGCAGAGAAGCATGAAACATGATTAATTTCAAGTTGGTAACTTAAAATCTGGTTAAGTCCTTAAAGTTTTCAGAAATTACAATTTGGTCCCTAAAGTTGTAATTTGTTCAATTGGGTCCCTGTTTGATCTCTGATGTTTGTGATCTTTGAGCATGGTGTTTGTGTGATCACATCTAAGGTTAATGTGCATCTAGACAAGTTTAAAAAGAAAAAAAAAGGGTCGTTAATCAAGGTTGACTTTCGGGTTGACTTTGGTTTTCCCCGTGTAATCTTCGTAGTTCGGGTCAACCGTCCAGACCGGGCTACGGGGGTTACATATGTTGTTTGATATGCTTGATGTTGTGATATCCATGTTTGTGTTGACTGTTATGTCATGTAAAAGGGGAGGATTCGGGATACCCATTGCCTTATTAATATAGCTATTGTGTTATTTTGGAGTTGGAGTTTGAATCCTTGCTTAAGGCTGGTCTAACTGGTTTGTTTGTTTTGTTGTGAATGTTTGTTGTTGTTAGTAGTATGGCGAAGTCGATGATAGAATGGTAGTTGGGTGAGTTGGTTGCTGCCTTAGGGCAGGTGGTTAGGGCATGGAATTCACCCTTCTGTAGAGGTGTTTTGTCTCAGTCTTCTGTGCCTGGAGTTGAGGTGGTAAGGCAGGAGGAAGAAGCTGGTTCTGTGATGAAGAGTTCATCACCTGTTGCTCAAGAGGTGTTGGGAACATCTCAGGCTGTGGTAAAGGTAAAGTCAGAGGATGTGCTGGCTGTGGGATGTGTGGGTTTGCCGAAGCAGCGTTTGCTTGATTTGGGTGCGGTGGAGTATCATGGTTCTTCACCGTAGATGTTTGAGGCCTGGTTGGCCAGTATGATTCTGATTTTGGATCAGGAAGGTTGTGATTATGCTTGTAAGCTGGGAAGTGTTGTTTCTCTGATGTTGGAGGATGCATGTGTCTGGTGGAAATCTGTGGCGGTGGCGTCACATATCCATGATATTGACTGGCATTTCTTTGTATCTGCCTTTTATGAAAGGTATCTTGGAGAGAAGTTTCCAAGGGTTAAGCAATGTGAAGGTAGTGTTGTTGTTGAACAAGTGTTGCTTGAGCAAGGAGTGGAAGCTCAGCCACCGGTATGTGACCGTTGTGAAAGGCACCATGTTGGAGGTTGTTGGGGCGCGGGTGCTTGTTGGAACTATAGTTCTAAAGTGCATGTGAAGCGCGATTTTCCCCTTGGGGTGAAGTCAGCTTTGGTGATAGGCAACGGGTCACTGAAAGGCCGTGGGCACGGTCGAGGCAAGGTTCAGTGGTGGCAGAAAGAGCAGAAGGTTGTGAAGAGTTTGGGAAATGAGAATTGCTGGAAATGTGGGTCTGCTGGACATATGAGACGTGATTGTTTGATGTTGGCTCGAAACAGCCAAGGTTCGTTGTCGCAAGAGGTCGGTGGTGGCCCTAGTGTGTTAGCTGGTGCTGCAGTGGTGTGGCAGGAGGATGATGGTTCCGCGAGGAAGAGAGCTCGTCTGATGAATCTTCAGGGTGGTGTTGTGTTTTCAGGTAACCTTGTTAAGTAATCTTTGCTCTAGTTACCCCGGTTTGGTTTCTGTTGGTTTTCCTTGCGTGGTAAGTCTAGTCTTGTTGCTAGCATGTTTGGGGTGATAGTGGTAGTTTGGAAATATCTTTGGTGTGAAGAAGGTTTTAGTGAGTATCTTGTGGTTAATGGTTGTTGGAATGATGGAGTTAGATAAGTTAGAAGTGAGGTAGGAGGTTGTTCTTAGACGGATTTTGAGGATGTTATTGGAGGGTGTGAACTGGCATTCATGCACAGTTAAAATCATTGTTATATGCTATATTATATATGTGCTGGTCCATGCATACATGTGGCATGACATTAGAGGTTTTGCATACATGTACATCAGGCATTGATAGAGCATGTAGGTGATCATGCATACGATGTTCACACTCGCTAATAACTAATCGAATCTGTTAGTGTGGTGGTTGGGTTAGGTTGGATGATGGGTTTTTAGAGGTTGTTTTGGTGCTGGGTGAGAGTTAGAAGCAATGGAGAATATTAAGCTAGTGCTGGAGATAGTGAGAGTAGTATAGCCTGTTGGTAGAAGGATAGTGTTTGTTGCTTAAAGAGTTTAGTGGTTTGGTGGTGGAGAGTACCGGTTGAAGTTAGAATCGGTCAAGTGGTTTGAATGGCTAAGTGGAAGGGGTAGTTCCTTGGTGCTAAAGGATGTTGCAGTTTAGTGGTTGTGTTTCCAAGTGCTGAAGCAGCTTAGCATTTAAGTTGTTGTGGAAGGGTTGTGTTTGTAAGCGTTGGTTCTTAGTAACCTTCGAAGAGTTGAGAAGATGATCTGTATGTTTAAGCTGGGCGATGTTCTAGTAAGGCAAGTATTGTGGTCAAAGCTTGCGGTGGATAGGCAATGAAAGATCGAAGGCCATTGTTGTTTGAAAGGATTCTTGTGAGAAGTGGTTGGTTGGTTGTGAGTATGTGAATTTCTTTTGTAGTCAGCTGGTGGTGTATGAAACGGTTGGCGGAGTTGAGTTGGGGTTATGATGTAAATTTTGGAATCTGGGTGAGTAGTCCTTGTGAGTTGTTATGGTAATGATAGTGGCGGATGTGAAGGATTGTTAGCATTCGTTGAGGAGTTTGGGTAAGCAGTTGATGCTTAAGAATTTTTGCTTGTTGGGAAAATTCATGGAAGAGGTTTGGGAGTTTGCAAGAGTTTTAGAAGCAGAGAAGTTTTGCATAGTGGATGAATTGGTTGGTTGGTGTCACTGTGTAAACGAGTCTTGGGAGTTGTGTGTTGCAGTGATGTGTGCTGTAAAGGTTGAAGTTCTTCAGGTTGATGTTGGGGCTGTGTACAGTCCGGATATGTGAAAGGTTAAGTTGTGGCTATCTTTGGGTGTTTTGGAATTTGCGAACAGCGTGTGGTGGTGTTGAGTTTGGTGGAGTTTTTGTGTGGAATGTGTTCAGTGGTGGTTGAGGCTGTTGTGTTGCCTTGTGTGTTGGTTTGAGAAGGTTGTGGTTCCCTTTTCGCCAGTTGAAATTTCGAGGACGAAATTTCCTAAGGGGGGGAGAGTTGTAACGCCCCGGTTTTGGGCTTAGAAGTCTTGGGCGTTGACCGGTTCGGTCAAAGTGCTGATCGAATATATAAAGGAGAAATTAGGAAAGCCTAGTTCGGGTTGCATTAAAAATATGGAAAAATGTTCTAAAATCATCTTTTAATATATATAAGTGAACTGTGAAATCAATTTTGGAAAATGAGGTTTGGAAGGGTGACATTTTGGCTAGTGACCAAAATGTAATTTTTGAAAGTTGCGTGACTGTTTTATAATGGATTGAAACTTTGAATCTTTAAGGAGCTATTATTCCAAAAAGAGTTTCTTCAGATTTTTCTAAGATATTTTAAGGCTTTATTTTGATTTTAAAACATAAAGAAAGAGGAGGGAAAGCCATTTTGGCTATTTGCAACTAAATTTTCATTTTCTCTCATTTTCTCTCAACCCAAACACTTTCTCTCCAGAGATTTACATCTGATTTTGTCACTCAAATCTTCCTTTTCAATTCTCTTTGGATTCCTAATCATCTCTACAACAAAACCTCACCATTTGCAAGTGGTTTCATCAAGCTTTTTGGTTCTAAAAAGGAGAAATTCAAGTTTGGAGGTAAGAACGTCCTTCTCCTCTAAACTATCAGTTCTTTACTGAAATTCCTAAGTTCTCAATCCTTGATTTGTGATTTTTTAAAGGCTTTTCAATTGAAATCTTGATTTTGGCTTAAAATGCAAGATTTGCTTGATTTTGGTGGAATTTTCGTGTGATCTGTTTGGGCAGTGTTTTGAGGTGTCAAATTGATGTTAAATGAATGCTAAATTGTTTAGAAGTTGAGGTTTAATTAATGCAGTCCCGGATAGGTTGAATTTCCTAAGTTTTGCTTGAGTTTTTGGTTGTTTTTGGAGTGTTTTTGGTGATCTGTTATACCTGGAGGTATAAGGACGTGTTTGTGATCATTTTGGATGTTAATTGATGTTTAAAAATGGTTAGAAGTGATGGATCTTGGCTGGGTTAAGTTTTGGAAGTGTTTGGAGGTGATTTCGGTTGTGTTTGGTAGCTGAAATGTTGGATTTGTGATGAGCAGCGAGTTGTGTTGTGTTGCTGGTGTTTTTAATGCATAAAGATGCATTAATGCTCTGTTTTTGTGTGCTTGAAACAGGGGAGATTGATCCGTGAGTTTTAGAGGTGTTGCGGAAGGTTTCGGATGCTTGGAAGGCTTGTTGGCTAGCCTTGTTTTGTGTATCGGTGAGTGAAGTTGGGTTTTCAGCTTTTAAACCAAGGTTTGAAGGTTTTGGGAGCTTAGTTTAAGTCTAAACAACTTTGCTAAGCTCAAGAGTAAGTAAATGGATTTCTTTCTTGGTTTGTGTTATTAATTGGCTTTAAAAGCAATTGTGTTTGATGGTTGCAATGCATGTGATTTGCATGGTTTATATTCTGTTTTGAAAGCATATTTTTAGCATGGTTTAATGCTGGTTTTGAAAGCCATATGTGAAAGATACTCAAGGTAAGAGATCCTTGGTTTTGTACATGGAAATTGTGGTTTTGATGCATGGTGTTGCATGATGTTAAATGGCTTTGTGTAATTCTTTAAAACAATGGATTGATGATGGTAAATGATGGTTTTTGCATTATGGTTATGCATGTGAATCATTGGACTAATGTGGTGAGGTGGTTATATTGGCAAGTGATGTAAGTGGTTCTTGGTTTCTTTGATCGGATATAGTTAGCCGGCTATAGGATTGGGTGCACCGTGAATAAAGTCGCCTTGGAGGTGGAGTGGTTAAGTGTGAACCGGTAAACTCCCTTCAAGTATCCTATCGAGATGGTTAAGGTCATAATGGAGGTGGAATGCCCGTTCGAGGACCTTGGTTAAGCAAAGGTTATATGGTGGTTAAAAGTCCATATATGGGAACCTTGTGCTTGTTAAGATCACAATGGTGGTGTAAAGTCCATGTGTGGATCTTGTATAGGGTGTCCCGGATCTCGTTAGTGATGTTATACAACTACCAATCGGTGATGCAAAGGTTGTATGGTGTTTGAAAGTCCATACATGGGAACCTTGTGCATGTCAAGGTTGTATGGTGTTTAAAAGTCCATACATGGGAACCTTGGGAAAAGTTGAGGTTGTATGGTGTTTGAAAGTCCATACATGGGATCCTCGGGAAAAGTTGAGGTTGTATGGTGTTTAAAAGTCCATACATGGGAACCTCGGGAAAAGCTAAGGTTGTATGGTGTTTAAAAGTCCATACATGGGAACCTTAGGATGGTGAGGTCAAATGGTGTTTAAAAGTCCATTTGGAGACCTTGGATTGGTAGTGTGTATGAAGCGTGGGGGACAACGCTTGTGATCCGCGTATCCGATTGGGTGTTGAGTTGAAAAGTGGATGTGTTGATCACTTGGAAGCCAATGTAATGTTCTTGATTATAAAGAAGCATGAGATGCTTGAATAGATGCATGGTTGCATGAAAAGTGGTTAATGCTTGTGAATGCATGTTTACTTGTTAAGTTGAACAAGTGTTGATTATCATTTGGTAAATGATGCATGTGTGCATGAAACCTCTTTAATGCATTGGAGTCTTGTTAAGACTTGTTTTAAAAGGCATGTGATGATGATGTTGTGGTTCATATGTTGCCTTTGTTTAATGCATGTGATGGATTGATTGGATAAATGGTTTTTAAATGGTTCTTGCTTGGTATGACATTCAAGCATGGGAAAGGTATGATGTGAATGGAAGTGTTTTCCAAGGTTTTGAATTTAACTTTGCATATGGTGTTTATGCATGGAATGGTTAAATGGTTGATTTTTGCAAGTTGTGCTTTGAAAAGGTTTTCTTAGCTTGCTAAGCTAAGGGTTGGTTTTCATGAATGTGCAATGCATGGTTTTAAGCATGATGTTGAAAAAGGGTTTTCAAACTTCGCTTGGTTATCAAATCGGGTTTGTTTTAAAAGTGATTTTATGACCCGCTGCATTGATGGTGTTTTGGTTTTGAGCATTCCTCACTAAGCATTATGTGCTTACGCTCTTTTTTGTCCATCAATGCAGATTCTTGAAGTTTGGACAGCAAGAAGCAAGGGATTCAAGGAGGACTCCATTTGAGATGTATGTCTCGGTGAATAGCTATAGTTAATAAAGGCAATGGGGGTAGAATCTCTTGGGTTGATGTTTATGTGTTCGAATATGTTCGGACAAGAATGGTTTTATGTTGTTGATGTTGTCAGAACATGTATTTGGCTTTTATGAGATTGATTTGGAAGTTTATGCTTGAATGGTTGCTTGTGTAGGAAGCATGCCTATAGATTTGGGGCTTTTCGTATATGTTGATATTTTGTTGAATTGCTGATGCAAGTATGTCTCATATATGTTGAATTGCATGTTGGTAAAGTTTGGTGGCAATTGGAGCATGTTTGGATGTTTAATTGCATGTTTAAGTATGCATTTTGGGGCAATCTGTGCAGGGTGTTTCGGAACAGTGCCTGCCGTTTCGGAACGGGTGCCTTAAACAAGCCCAGGCGTCCGAAACAGGAGAGACCGTTCCGAAACGGTTTGGCTACTGCCAGCCCGTGTTTTGGTACGCGTTGCGGAACGGCCCCGCGTTTCGAAACGGGCTCTGCCTGTTTCGGAACGGGTGACCGTTGGGGGCTGACATTGGCAGTTAAATGTCTTGAATTGTTTGCATTTTGGTCCTGAATCTTGTTTGTGCAATTGTATGAGTTTGGAATGTTCGTTTGAGCTGAAATTTGGCAGAGAAGCATGAAACATGATTAATTTTAAGTTGGTAACTTAAAATCTGGTTAAGTCCTTAAAGTTTTCAGAATTTACATTTTGGTCCCTAAAGTTGTAATTTGTTCAATTGGGTCCCTGTTTGATCTCTGATGTTTATGATCTTCGAGTATGATGTTGTATGATCATATCTAAGGTTAACGTGCATCTAGACAAGATTAAAAAGAAAAAAAAATGGTCGTTAATCAAGGTCGACTTTCGGGTTGACTTTGGTTTTCCCCGTGTGACTTTCTTAATTCGGGTCAACCGTCCAGGCCGGGTTAAGGGGGTTACAAGCCTTGTGTAGTTCGGTAGTGTGTATGAAGCGTGTGGGACAACGCTTGTAATCCATGTATCTGATTGTGTCTTTTGCTGTAACGCCCTGGTTTTGGGCCGAGATGTTTAGACATCGAATCGGACCGGTCGAGAACAATTCGAATCGCGTAAGGTGATTTTAGGAAATCAAGGATTGGGATATGATAAAATTGTGATAAAAATTGCTAAAATCCTCTAAAAATATAATTAAGAGGTTGGTCAAATCAATTGTACAAAAAAGGGTTTTGGAAAACGAACATTTTGAGTAGTGACCAAATTGTAAAGTTTCAAAACTGGGAAAATGTGCTTTTAAAGGTGGAAGCCAAAATCTTAGAATATTTAGGGGGCTTTAAGTCAATTTGACCTTTCTTCAATATGACATGTGATTTAAATGAGTTTTAATTAAATGATTTTAATTAGAATTTGTTTTTAATTAATTGGTAGTTAGTGGATTTTCATTTTACGTAACTACCAATTTCCTCTCATTCTAGCCAAACACCATTTTCTCTCATATTTTCCAGAATTCTTTCTCCCAAAAATCCTCTCAACATTTCCTAAATCTTTTTCAAGAGATTTTCTTTAATTCTTCAAGATTTTTGCAAGGAAAACTTGTCATCTATTGAAGGAAGCAAGGATTGGCGGTAAATCCCGTTCTCAACCTCTAATCTAAGTTCTTTATTGAAATTCCCAAGATATTTGGCTTCTAATAACTATTTTTGATTGAGTTTTCAATATAGTATTGATTTGAGATCAAAATCTTGTGAAAATATGGATGAAATCTTGATTTTCGGACTTGATGAGTTGGGCACTTGTTTGTGTTGATTTTAATTGATTTCTAAGTTGGTTTATATGTTAAAATGAAGTGTGGTTAATATAGATCCCGAAGTCCTTGAGTTTCTTGGTAGATTTAAGTGTGATTTTGGGGTGTAATGGTGGAATTTTGATTGCTGGAGGTATAAGGATGAGTTAGGATGTTTATTAGATGTGTTTTGATGTTGATAATGCTTTAGAAGCGTTGTATGATGGCTGGGCTTGGTTTATGAGGCAATCGATTGAGTTTTCAATTGTGTTGGAAGCGTATTTTGGTGTAGTTTGAGTGGGAAACGAGTTTATGGATTGTTTCTAGTGTTAGAATGCATTTTAATGCATTTAGATCCCTGTTTTGTTGATGTGAAAATAGGGGATCTTGATTCGGAAGCTAACGAGGTGATTTTGAGGCTCCGGAGGTGTAATTTTCGTGTCGGTGAACAAGGCTTTGCGTATCGGTGAGTGGAAATGCAATTTCTTGCTTTGTAACGCTTTGAGCGTGCTCTTGGGAGCTTAGTGTAAGTTTGATACACTTTACTAAGCTCAAGTGTAAGTGTTCCGGTAATCCTTCTCTTGGAAATGTGCTAAGTTGGATGAAAATGCATTTGATGTAAGAGTGGATTTGTTTACTGTTTTTAAGCATGTTTAAGCATGGTTTAGTGCTGGATATTAATGTCATTATGTTAAGGATGCACTAGGTAAGTGATCCTTGGTTTTCATATGAAAATGCATATGATGTTAAGCATGTGTGCTTGTGGAAATGACATTGTGGTTATGCTTGAAAAACAGTGGATTAATGTGGATAAATGATTATATTGGCAAGTGATTAAAATGGTTTTTGGTTACTTAAATCAGATATAGTTAGCCGGCTATAGGATTGGGCGCACCGTGAATAAAGTCGCCTTGGATGTCGAGGGGTTGTGATTGTGCCGTAATCTCCATCCAAGTACCCTAACGATTGAGGTTGGTATTTATCTGCTCCGTAGTGCAGGTGTTGCAATATCTAAGACTTTTCTGTTATGTTGTAGCGCCTGTCGCGGCAGCACCTGCAGCGGCAGCAGTCTGTTGTTGTCGCGACACCGAACACACAACTCAGCACTTCAAGCTTGGCAAGAATCCCTGCTATGTCTTGGCCTATCCATAGGTCCAAGTTTGTCGATGAACACGTCTTTGATGATACCTCCCGGCGTGAATCGAAGGATGAACACCGAAGTTGTTGAATTCTTCCTTAGCAACTTAACCTCGTACTTATTACTTTCGTATACTCAACTCTCCCGATATTAAGTAAATGTGTAATCTCACAATGCTCACCCGATACTCTTGCAAGATGTTGAAAAACTAGAATAAGGAAACTTGAAGTCTATTTTATTGAACAAAGAAAATCCTAAAACAATGCAATCCTTGCAACTACTTTACAGAATCAACCCTAAGCCCTGGGGGGAAGTTTAGAACATGATGAGAAGGGGAAAACGACTAGGGTTTAGGGGAAGAAGGCTAGAGAGTAAGATATCTTCCCCTAGGTCGAATTACATGCCTTTATATAGGCCTTGGGTTCAAGTTTTCTAATATGGCAAGAATACAAGTTTAAACTAAAATACCACTCTATTAAAGACTAAATCTTCAGAGCATATATCTTTAATCCGTCCTTCCTTCTTGCTTGGAGTTTCTTCCTTGAACTTTGGGCTTGGCCTTCATTTTGATATAGGGCTTGGAAAAATATAAGAGTGCTCCACGACAGACCGACTTAATTTCCTCTTTCTGTCGAGTTCCACTTCACTTCTTCCCTACATCGTTGTTGTCGCCCTTGGCTGCCACGGCAGCGGCCTTGGCAGCATCCTTCTTCTCAGCTGCAGTCCAATGTTCCAGCTCTGCTTCTCCACTGCCCTTCATCTGCTACAGCAGCTACCTGCAAAAACAACCAATTTCAGTAGAAACTGTGCCATTTGATATAATTGTGATGTATGAATGAAATCTATCCTAAATGCAATGAATTATGCTTGAATGCAACAGAAATATGGGTTAAATATAGGGTAAAATATAGAACTTTTACACACTCAACACACCCCCAAACTCAAGTTTTTGCTTGCCCTCAAGCAATTCAGACCTAATTTTTTTTGTTTGGCTTAAAACAATGAACTTTTCCTTACTTACCATTCATTCCCTATTGTGAGCAACACCCTGTTGGATAATTCAGGATTTATCTAGAACCTTGCTATAATTCTTGTGTAGTGTGTGCATGATTTGTGACCAATTATATGCCAAGACTCCCTTAGTTTACTAGAATAGCTAAGCTTCTAACTTGAATGTTTATGCCAATTTTCATCTTTTTGGAGGCAATTTTTAGGCTCCTTTAGTTTTTATTTAGACTCGGTTCTTATTTTCTCAAGCTTAAGTTTGACTAGAGTCGGTTTCGGGCACCTCTAGCTAACTTCCTAAAGCCGATTTTTGGCACCTCAAGGTGTATTGAGTCTATTTTTCTTAACTTCTTTTCCTAGAGCCAGTTTTAGGCACCTCTAGGGGCAACTCAAGTGTTAAGCTTTTCCCTATTCTAGTTTACCAGTAGAGTTCTAGACAGTATAAAAGTCACAAAGAGTGTTTGAGAATCAGAATTATAGTAAGGCTCTAAACTGCTCCTAAAACTATCCTAAAGGCACTGCCACGACAGAAGCTGTCACGGAAGGTAAGTTCAGTTCAAAGACTTAAGCCAATTTTCAATTTTATAAAGCAAAAATAAACTAAATAAAAGACACAACTTTTAAACTTAAAGACACTTCATTAATGGAGGGATGCCACCCCCAAACTCAAGGGTTGCATTGCCCTCAATGCAAATGACAGAATGAAAAAGAAAAAAAATAAAGACAACATCAAAAATATAACAAAATAGCAGACATCAATATAAGAAAAGAAACTTAAATTTTAAACGCCGTCGTCGCTGTAACCCCCTTAACCCGGCCTAGACGGTTGACCCGAATTAAGAAAGTCACACGGGGAAAACCAAAGTAAACCCGAAAGTCAACCTTGATTAACGACCCTTTTTTTTCTTTTTAATCTTATCTAGATGCACACTAATCCTAATGGTGATCACACAAACATCATACTCAAAGATCACAAACATCAGAGATCAAACAGGGACCCAATTGAACAAATTACAACTTTAGGCACCAAATTGTAATTTCTGAAAATTAAAAGGATTTAACACAAATTAATCTTACCAACTTGAAATTAGTCAGGTTTCATGCTTCTCTATGAAATTTCAGCTCAAAAGGACTTCCCAAGCTCATGCAATTGAACAAACAAGATTCAGGACCAAAATGCAAACATTTCAAAACAATTAACTGCCATTGTCAGCCCCCAACGGTCGACCGTTCCGAAACAGGTTGACCATGTTTCGAAACACGGGCCGTTCCGCAACCAGTACCGCAACGGGGGTCTGGCAGAGACCAAACCGTTTCGAAACGGTGCATACCGTTTCGGACCCCTGGGTTCATTCAAGGCACCCGTTCCGAAACGGTGCACACTGTTCCGAAACGCCCTGCACAGAAATGCTCCAAATGCATTCCAAAACATGCAATTGATCATTCAAACATGCTCCAAATGCTACCAAACTTTACCAGCATGCAATTCAACATATATAGGACATACTTGCATCAACAATTCAACAAAACAACATCATATGCAAAAAGCCCCAATTCTATAGGCATGCTTCCTACACAAGCTAGCTATTCAAGCACAAACTTCCACAACAAGCATATAATGATCCAATCTAAAAACCAACATTCAAATCATCATTCAACATACTTAGGGAGTTCCAAACACCTCCCAAAACATACACATTGGTCCCCCATTGCCAAATTACACAAAAGCTAAAAAGTACTTATAAAACCTTCCATACATTGAGCTTTACTTGAACTAGAATGCTTGCCCTCCTTGCTGCCCCTCAAGGTTCTTTAATGCTCTGCATTATTGAATTAAGAAAACGAAGAGAGCGTAAGCAAAAGCTTAGTGAGGAATGCTCTTAAAAACCATTCAATAATGCAATTAAAACATTTACAAATCATGCTTATAATCAACCTTTGCACATGCTCAAAAGCATACTTAAAACAAGCAGTCTCATGCTTCAGCATAAACATAACATGTCATATTGGCTCAAGTGACAATTTCCATTTCTTAAAACAAGTTCATCAACTTCCCAAGGACTTTTAAACACCTTGGCCCCAAGGACTTTTAAACACCTTGGCCATGGACTTTTAAACACCATGAATGAGGACCACACAAGGACTTTTAACCACCTTTGTGTCCATAGCTTGAATCACCCCAAAGGACTTTTAAACACCTTGGCCCCAAGAACTTTTAAACACCTTGGCCCCATGGACTTTTAATCACCATGGAAAGGATCACCTAAGGACTTTTAACCACCTTAGTGTCCGCAACAAGAATCATCCAAGGACTTTTAACCACCTTGATGTTCTTAAGTAACAAGGCTCACTCAAGGACTTTTAACCACCTTAGTGACCTTAGCTTTTTCAAAACATCACTTGCCAATATACATCTTTTTCATCATATAATCCACTGTTTTAAAGCATTAAACCAAGCCATATTCAACATGCATTTCAAAGCATCAAACCACATTATTTCAATGTATAAAATCAAGGAACTCCTACCTAGAGTTACCTTCAACATATGGCTTAAAACATCAGCAAATACCATGCTAAAACATGCTTTCAAAACAGTAAATAAAACATGCAATTCACCATTTTGTATCACAACAAAATCATGGCCACCACTAGAGAGAAAATCCGAAAACTTACACTTGAGCTTAGCAAAGTTGTTTAGACTTAGACTAAGCTCCCAAAACCTTCAAACCTTGGTTTTAAAATCTGAAAACCCAACTTCACTCACCGATTTCCACTTTGCTTCAAGCCAAAGCACCAAATCAAGCTTCCGGATCAACAACTCTTGGATCCAAAGATGCCTCCCCTGTTTCAACACATCAAAGCAGAGGATTAATGCATCATCATGCATTAATTGCTTCAATGAAAGCACCTAAACTCGCTGCTCTCATTCAACCTCCATTTTCGGCCACCAAACACAACCGAAAATGCATCCAAACCACTTCTAAACAAAGCCCAACCATAAACCAGCAAAACCACACTTCCATAAACATCATAACACATCTAAAAACAACCTATTAACATCCTTATACCTCCAGCAACATCAGATCCACAAGATCACCTCAAAAAAAACCTTGAAACACAAGCTAAACTTAGGAAACTCAACCTATCCAGGATGGCATCAATCAAAACTCAATTCCTTATCAATTTAGAGTTCATTTAACATCAAAAACACATCTCAAAACACAGATTAATCAGATCTAACGAAAATCATCAAAAATCATCAAAATCTTGCATTATAAGCCAAGATCCATTACACCACTTTAAAACCTTTAATTAAACATCAATTTAGGATTGAAAACTTAGGAATTTCAGTAAAGAACTGATAGTTTAGAGGAGAAGGACGTTCTTACCTCCAAACTTGAGTTTCTCCTCTTTTTGGAATCAAAATCCTTGTTGAAACAAGTAGCAATTGAAGAGGTTTTGAAGATATGTTGATTAGGAATCAAATGAGAGTTGAAAGGAGGGATTTAGGTGAAGAAATCAGAAGCAATTCTCTGGAAATGGAGTGTTTGGATTGAGTGAAAATGAGAGAAAGAAAATTAGGAAAAGTTGGTTACAAAAATCTAAAATAGCCAAATGGCTTTCCCTCCACTTTTCATATCATTTAAAATCAGATTTTAGACTTAAAATATCTTAGAAAAATCTGGAGAAACTCCCTTTGGGTAAATAGCTCCTTAAAGATTCAAAGTTTCAACCCTTTATAAAACAGCCACCAAACTTGCGAAAATTACATTTTGGTCACTAGCCAAAATGTCACCCTTCCGAAACTCATTTTCCAAAATTGATTTCACAGTTCACTTAATTATATTAAAAGATGATTTTAGAACATTTTTCCATATTTTTAATGCAACCCGAACTAGGCTTTCCTAAATTCACCTCTTTAGATTCGAACAGCACTTTGACCGAACGGTCAACGCCCAAGACTTCTAAGCCCAAAACCGGGGCGTTACAACTCTCCCCCCCCCTTAAGAAATTTCGTCCCCGAAATTTACCTGAAGGAAAGAGATAAGGAAACTGCTTCAGCATGTCTTCCTTCCACTCCCACGTGGCTTCCTCAACACCTCGATGCTTCCACAGCACCTTCACCAACTCAATGGTCTTGCCACGAAGAACCTTGCTATCCGAATCCAGAACCTTCACCGGTTCCTCATCATAGGTCAAATCCGGATTCAATTCCACTTCCTCCACAGGCATCACATGCGAAGGATCAGATCTGTACTTCCGGAGCATAGAAACATGGAACACATCATGAATCTTCTCCAGCTCCTGAGGTAACCTCAACCGATACGCAACAGGACCCACTCGCTCAACAACCTCATACGGTCCAATGTATCTAGGGCTCAACTTACCCTTCCGACCAAACCTCATCACCTTCTTCCAAGGCGAAACCTTTAAGAACACACGGTCACCCACCGCATACTCTATCTCCTTACGCTTCAAATCCGCGTAAGACTTCTGCCGGTCAAAAGCAGCCTTCAACCACTCACAAATGAGCTTCACCTTCTCGGTGGTCCCTTTCAACAAAGCCAGCATCGAAACCAACTTTTGACCAGTTTCAGCCCAACAAAGAGGAATCCTACACTTCCTCCCATACAGAGCCTCATAGGGTGCCATCTGTATACTCGCCTGATAACTATTGTTATAAGCGAACTCAACCAAAGGCAGATGCTTCTCCCAAGAACCTTGGAACTCAATCACGTAGCATCTCAACATATCCTCCAAAATCTGAATAACTCGCTCAGACTGACCATCCGACTGAGGATGATAGGATGTACTGAAATGCAACCTTGTACCCAGAGCTTGATGCAAACACTGCCAGAAACGCGATGTGAACCTCGGATCCCTATCCGACACGATCGACTTAGGCACACCATGCAGCCTCACAACCTCAGCAATGTACAGCTCTGCCAGCTTATCCAAAGAAAACGTAGTATGCACAGGCAAGAAATGCGCACACTTCGTCAGGCGATCCACAATCACCCAAACAGAGTTCTTCTTTGATGGAGACAAAGGTAAACCAGATACAAAATCCATGGTAACCCTCTCCCACTTCCATTCAGGGATTTTCAACGGTTGCAACAACCCAGAAGGAACCTGATGTTCAGCCTTAACTCGCTGACACACCAAACACTTGCTCACAAACTCCGCAACATCCTTCTTCAAACCCACCCAATAGTACTCATCACGAAGATCACGATACATCTTAGTACTACCAGGGTGCATAGCAAAAGGACTACTACGACCTTCAGTCAGAATAGCACGCCTCAACTCAGCATCATCAGGCACTACTATTCGACTCCCAAAACACAACACTCCATCATCATTAAAACAGAAATCCGAAGGTCTACCCTCCGCGATATCCTGGACATGAGACACCAAGGAATCATCCAGCAACTGCTTATCCTTGATCAACTGAACCAACGATGGTTTCACTTGCAACTCAGCAACAAGACCACCATCTCGCGATATGCTCAAGCTAGCAAACATAGCTCTCAGCTCAACAGCTACCTTCCTACTCAAGGCATCCGCAACAACATTAGCCTTTCCAGGATGGTACTCAATCGTCAGATCATAATCCTTGAGCAACTCCAACCAACGCCGTTGCCTAAGATTCAACTCCTTCTGCGACATCAGATACCTCAAACTCTTGTGATCCGTGTACACCGTACACTTCTCACCATACAGATAATGCCTCCAGATCTTCAGAGCAAAAACCACTGCTGCCAGCTCAATATCATGCGTAGGATAATTGCGCTCATGCACCTTCAACTGCCGCGATGCATAAGCCACCACCTTACCCTCTTGCATCAGCACACACCCCAAACCAACATAGGATGCATCACTGTAGACCACAAACTCTTTCTCTGATTCAGGCTGAACCAAGATAGGAGCTTGCGTCAAAGCCGCCTTCAGCTTCTCAAAAGCCTGCTGTCTCGCTTCTGTCCACTCATACTTAACATCTTTCTGCAACAACTTCGTCAAAGGAGCAGCAATCTTGGAAAAACCATCCACAAACCTTCGGTAGTATCCCGCCAAACCAAGGAAACTACGGACCTCATGAACAGACTTAGGAACCTTCCAGTTCATCACAGCCTCAATCTTCTGAGGATCAACCCGAATCCCCTCAGCTGAGACCACATGCCCAAGAAACACCACCTCCCTAAGCCAGAACTCACACTTGCTCAGCTTAGCATAAAGCTGATTCTCCAACAAAGCTTGCAAAACAATCCTCAAATGCTCTTCGTGCTCCTCCTCAGTACGCGAGTACACGAGGATATCATCAATGAACACCACAACGAACTTGTCCAGGTATTCATGAAACACACGATTCATCATGTCCATGAAAGCAGCAGGAGCATTTGTCAAACCAAACGACATTACAAGGAACTCATAATGCCCATACCTTGTCCTGAAAGCTGTCTTAGGCACATCCACATCCTTCACCTTCAACTGGTAATACCCTGGCCTCAAGTCAATCTTAGAGAACACAGCAGCTCCCTGAAATTGATCAAAGAGATCATCAATCCTCGGCAAAGGATACCGATTCTTGATAGTCAACTTGTTCAGCTGACGGTAATCAATGCACATCCTCATAGTGCCATCTTTCTTCTTCACAAACAAGACCGGTGCTCCCCCAGGTGACACACTCGGCCGAATGAAACCATGATCAAGCAGCTCTTGCAACTGCGTCTTCAGCTCCTTCAGCTCCTTAGGTGCCATTCTATAGGAAGTAATGGACACAGGAGTTGTATTCTCATACAGCTCAATTCCAAACTCCACCTCACGATTAGGAGGTAAGCCAGGCAACTCCTCAGGAAAAACACCAGAAAACTCCTTCACAACCCTGATATCTTGCACCCTCAACTCCTTAGAGCTAGGATTCATCACAAAAGCTAGATAAGCTTCACAACCCTGCCTCAGCATCCTACTCGCCTCCAAGGTAGAAACAACATTGGCAAGAAACTTCACATTCTCACCAACAACAACCACTTCATAATCATCCGCAAGCTTAAGCGAAACACGCTTATTTTCACAATCCACAACAGCACGATGCTCAGCAAGCCAATCCATACCAAGGATCACATCAAAACCATAAAAGGGCAGCTCCATAAGATCAACATGAAAGACATGTTCTTGAACAACCAAGGGACACCTTCTATAAAGCTTTCGAGTCACAACAGTTTCACCAAAAGAACTAGTGACACGAACACCAACATCCAAAGACTCAACAGGCAAACCAAGCAATTCAGCATGCTCACGCAAAATGTATGAATGCGTAGATCCAGAATCAATCAAAGAAAGCAATGACAAGGATTGCAAAGTAAAGGTACCTGCAATCACCTCAGCATCATTCCTTCCCTCGCGCTGAGAATACACCCTCGCCTGGCCTCCACCCTCAGGCCGAATAGCTACCACATGGGCTACTCCACGACCACCTTCCTCACGCCTCTGGAAATTACCACGGCCGCGCCCACGACCTCTCTGCGGTGCAGCAACAGCAGGAGCACGCATCTGATCACCAGCCAACCTCGGACAATCTCGCCTCAAGTGGTCTGCAGAACCACAATTCCAGCATCCAAAACCAGCTGCCGCAACAGGAGCTTGCACCTCCCTCACAGCACGAGGACAGTCACGCTTCAAGTGACCACGTGAACCACAGATCCAACAAGCACTAGGGTCAGCTCTAGCATTACCACCCCTAGCAGGTGCACCTCCACCTCTCTTAGCTGAGGACTGATACCTCTGATCGCGTCCCCTCTTGTTCCGTCCACCTCCGGAACTATACTCAGCAGCCCTCTTACCAGAATTTGCTCCAGCACTCTTCGCAGACAAACTCAAATTCATCTCAATGTCCTTTGCTCGGCCCACTAACACATCAAAATCATCATACTCAGTGGCCAGCACATACATCTTTACCTCCGTTATGAGACCATAACGAAACCTTTCGCACCTCTCCCGCTGATCAGGAATCAGCTCCGGTGCATACTGACTGAGTCGCACAAACTGCACCTCATACTCAGCCACACTCATGCTCCCTTGGGTAAGAGTCATGAATTCACGCTTTTTCTCATCCAGATATCTCACTCCCAGATATCTCCTCTTGAACGCATTCTGAAAGAATGTCCAAGTGATGTCAGCTTCAGCCATTCCAGAGATTGTGGTCGTCCACCACGTATAAGCATCGTCCTGCAGCAAGGACACAACACATCCCAACTTTTGCACATCAGTGCAGCTCATCTGTCCCAAAATACGCTTGGTACTCTCTAGCCAAGCCTCCGAACTCTCAGCAGACATACCCCTAAACTCAGTCCCACCAAGACTGCGCAGACGCTCTAAGGGTAGTCTAACACCAGCATCTCCCTGATGCCCAGCTCCTTGAGCTCCAGCTACTGCTGCTCGAAAAGCACCCGCAATAGCTTGTACCAGCATCGTCATATCAGGCATAGCTTGCCCCTGACCAACCTCAGGTCCTGCAGCTCTAGCACCAGCTGCTGCAGCTTCAGCTCTCCCTCCCTCAGAACCACCACCACCAGGTGGAGGAGGAGGTAACACAGCACTACCCGCATTCTCTTCATTCTCATTCCCATCCGGGGTCGTAGCTCTCACGCTACTCCTTAACTCTCTACGTGGTGCCATACTTTTACCATGCATAACAATACAATAAAACATAGTCAGGCCCAGCAAGGTAAGCAATCCAAGTATTCAAGCTCAATTTCTTTCAAAATCAACATCATTTCTTTAGCTTTTGTTTGGCAATGGGTACCCTCATCATGCAACATCACCGCATACATCTCAAATGCATCAACATCTCAAGCCACTGAACATGCTTTCATACCACAAGCATACAAGTCAAACATACTTCAATCATGCATACAAACATTCCCAATTACTCGAGAACTCAGCTCTGATACCACCAAATGTAACCCCCTTAACCCGGCCTAGACGGTTGACCCGAATTAAGAAAGTCACACGGGGAAAACCAAAGTCAACCCGAAAGTCAACCTTGATTAACGACCTTTTTTTTCTTTTTAATCTTATCTAGATGCACACTAATCCTAATGGTGATCACACAAACATCATACTCAAAGATCACAAACATCAGAGATCAAATAGGGACCCAATTGAACAAATTACAACTTTAGGGACCAAATTGTAATTTCTGAAAATTAAAAGGATTTAACCCAAATTAATCTTACCAACTTGAAATTAGTCAGGTTTCATGCTTCTCTGGGAAATTTCAGCTCAAAAGGACTTCCCAAGCTCATGCAATTGAACAAATAAGATTCAGGACCAAAATGCAAACATTTCAAAACAATTAACTGCCATTGTCATCCCCCAACGGTCGACCGTTCCGAAACAGGTTGACCCTGTTTCGAAACACGGGCCGTTCCGCAACCAGTACCGCAACGGGGGTCTGGCAGAGACCAAACCGTTTCGAAACGGTGCATACCGTTTCGGACCCCTGGGTTCATTCAAGGCACCCGTTCCGAAACGGTGCACACTGTTCCGAAACACCCTACACAGAAATGCTCCAAATGCATTCCAAAACATGCAATTGATCATTCAAACATGCTCCAAATGCTACCAAACTTTACCAGCATGCAATTCAACATATATAGGACATACTTGCATCAACAATTCAACAAAACAACATCATATGCAAAAAGCCCCAATTCTATAGGCATGCTTCCTACACAAGCTAGCTATTCAAGCACAAACTTCCACAACAAGCATATAATGATCCAATCTAAAAACCAACATTCAAATCATCATTCAACATACTTAGGGAGTTCCAAACACCTCCCAAAACATACACATTGGTCCCCCATTGCCAAATTACACAAAAGCTAAAAAGTACTTATAAAACCTTCCATACATTGAGCTTTACTTGAACTAGAATGCTTGCCCTCCTTGCTGCCCCTCAAGGTTCTTTAATGCTCTGCATTATTGAATTAAGAAAACGAAGAGAGTGTAAGCAAAAGCTTAGTGAGGAATGCTCTTAACAACCATTCAATAATGCAATTAAAACATTTACAAATCATGCTTATAATCAACCTTTGCACATGCTCAAAAGCATACTTAAAACAAGCAGTCTCATGCTTCAGCATAAACATAACATGTCATATTGGCTCAAGTGACAATTTCCATTTCTTAAAACAAGTTCATCAACTTCCCAAGGACTTTTAAACACCTTGGCCCCAAGGACTTTTAAACACCTTGGCCATGGACTTTTAAACACCATGAATGAGGACCACACAAGGACTTTTAACCACCTTTGTGTCCATAGCTTGAATCACCCCAAGGACTTTTAAACACCTTGGCCCCAAGGACTTTTAAACACCTTGGCCCCATGGACTTTTAATCACCATGGAAAGGATCACCTAAGGACTTTTAACCACCTTAGTGTCCGCAACAAGAATCATCCAAGGACTTTTAACCACCTTGATGTTCTTAAGTAACAAGGCTCACTCAAGGACTTTTAACCACCTTAGTGACCTTAGCTTTTTCAAAACATCACTTGCCAATATACATCTTTTTCATCATATAATCCACTGTTTTAAAGCATTAAACCAAGCCATATTCAACATGCATTTCAAAGCATCAAACCACATTATTTCAACGTATAAAATCAAGGAACTCCTACCTAGAGTTACCTTCAACATATGGCTTAAAACATCAGCAAATACCATGCTAAAACATGCTTTCAAAACAGTAAATAAAACATGCAATTCACCATTTTGTATCACAACAAAATCATGGCCACCACTAGAGAGAAAATCCGAAAACTTACACTTGAGCTTAGCAAAGTTGTTTAGACTTAGACTAAGCTCCCAAAACCTTCAAACCTTGGTTTTAAAATCTGAAAACCCAACTTCACTCACCGATTTCCACTTTGCTTCAAGCCAAAGCACCAAATCAAGCTTCCGGATCAACAACTCTTGGATCCAAAGATGCCTCCCCTGTTTCAACACATCAAAGCAGAGGATTAATGCATCATCATGCATTAATTGCTTCAATGAAAGCACCTAAACTCGCTGCTCTCATTCAACCTCCATTTTCGGCCACCAAACACAACCGAAAATGCATCCAAACCACTTCTAAACAAAGCCCAGCCACAAACCAGCAAAACCACACTTCCATAAACATCATAACACATCTAAAAACAACCTATTAACATCCTTATACCTCCAGCAACATCAGATCCACAAGATCACCTCAAAAACAACCTTGAAACACAAGCTAAACTTAGGAAACTCAACCTATCCGGGATTGCATCAATCAAAACTCAATTCCTTATCAATTTAGAGTTCATTTAACATCAAAAACACATCTCAAAACACAGATTAATCAGATCTAACGAAAATCATCAAAAATCATCAAAATCTTGCATTATAAGCCAAGATCCATTACACCACTTTAAAACCTTTAATTAAACATCAATTTAGGATTGAAAACTTAGGAATTTCAGTAAAGAACTGATAGTTTAGAGGAGAAGGACGTTCTTACCTCCAAACTTGAGTTTCTCCTCTTTTTGGAATCAAAATCCTTGTTGAAACAAGTAGCAATTGAAGAGGTTTTGAAGATATGTTGATTAGGAATCAAATGAGAGTTGAAAGGAGGGATTTAGGTGAAGAAATCAGAAGCAATTCTCTGGAAATGGAGTGTTTGGATTGAGAGAAAATGAGAGAAAGAAAATTAGGAAAAGTTGGTTACAAAAATCTAAAATAGCCAAATGGCTTTCCCTCCACTTTTCATATCATTTAAAATCAGATTTTAGACTTAAAATATCTTAGAAAAATCTGGAGAAACTCCCTTTGGGTAAATAGCTCCTTAAAGATTCAAAGTTTCAACCCTTTATAAAACAGCCACCAAACTTGCGAAAATTACATTTTGGTCACTAGCCAAAATGTCACCCTTCCAAAACTCATTTTCCAAAATTGATTTCACAGTTCACTTAATTATATTAAAAGATGATTTTAGAACATTTTTCCATATTTTTAATGCAACCCGAACTAGGCTTTCCTAAATTCACCTCTTTAGATTCGAACAGCACTTTGACCGAACGGTCAACGCCCAAGACTTCTAAGCCCAAAACCGGGGCGTTACAGTCGCTGCTGCTGCTGCTGCTGCTGATCTGAATCTGCCGGCAGGCAGTAACTTTCCTTGTTAGGGACGGCAGGTGGCTGGGAGAGGCAGAGGTAGTCTTGTTTTTGGCTTCCCTCGGAGGTTGGATTCGGGTAGGTGAGATATGGGGTGGTTTCTCAATACCTGAATCTCCTCGGAGGAGCTGTTGCTGCTGCTACCGGACCTACTACTGCTGTTGCCGTTGTCAGATTTGCCTTGGTCGGATGGTTTGACTCCAGAGCCTGGTTTCTGCCGTTTCACCGGGGTGAACTCCTTGGACAGGTTCCTTTTGACAGAGGGCTCGTCATCGGATTCCCCCCAAATTTCGGAGGAGGAGAAGCTAATTATATACCTGTCAAGGTCAGACATGGGCTCATTTCTCTTGGCTCCCCTGGCATATGTTTCGGCCGTGCGGCTGCCGCCTGCAGCTGTTGTGGCCAGGGTCGGGGTGTACACAGAAGATGGTGTTCTCGGTGTGGCAGCATGGGTAGGGGTATGGGCAAGTGTGGGGGCAGCAAAATAATGGTCGGGGAAGGCAAGAAACAGTACATCAAGAAAATTATGATTGGTTTTAATGAAATGTACCGTTGCTGTGGTGAAGTCTCGAATGAAACTCATCAGGCCCAACTGTCGTTCTTCCATGTTCTGCAGGGCAGCAAGGATTTGTGTTGAGGTGTCTTCTGGGGTAGCTGCTGCAGTGGCCTGCCTTTGTTCTGTGGCGGCAGGTTTTGTCTGGGAAGGCTATGTCGGCTCACATTCCGTGGCAGTGGGGTCGAAGGACGGCAGGGGCGTGGCAGCTTTCAGCTCCATCAAGCTGAGAATGCTCCTTTATGTCCAACCTTTCCCTCGGACTCTCAAATCCTCGGCATCTTCAGGTACGTTGTGGCCACGGCAGAGGGCAGTTATGAGGTATGGTAAGAAGAGTGGTCCCGATGGCCGGTACACGCAATCCAAAATTCCCTCTCGAGCGTATCTACCAACGTTAATAGGCCTCTCATTTAGAATTGAATGGATGAGGGCTAACCTTGGTTGGTCTACCGTGCTGTTGTGCGAGGAGGGCATAATCTTCTTCTTGATGAATGCGTTCCAAAGCTTGGCTTCCGGAGTGAGTTGAACTCGTTTTACCGTCCTTGGATGTTTAGGGTCGGTATTCCACTCGGTACCTTCGTCGGTGAGTTCTGCCATAACAACGTCATAATCTGCCGGCTCCAAGCTCTCCACAAATCTTTGGTGCCCATCTTCCTTTATCCCAACATAGAACCCATAGAGGGTGTTGATGTACTCGGGCACAAAAGATACTTGTAACTCCCTTAGCCCGGCCTAGACGCTAGACCCGAACTACGAAGATCACACGGGGAAAACCAAAGTCAACCCAAAAGCCGACCTTAATTAACGACCCTTTTTTATTTTTATCTTCCCTAGATGCGAATTGAACCTATATGAAAGCTCAGGAACCTTGGGAGAGAAAAGCACAGCGATCGGAAAACGTTCAAGGACTCAATTGCAAGAAATACACTTTTAGGGACCAAAATGTAAATTTTAGAAAATAAAAGGACTTTGAAGATTTTAGTTTTACCAAACCTCAATTAATCATATTACAAGCCTCTCTACCAAATTTCAGCTTAAAAAGACATTCCAAGCTCAAACAATTGCAATTACAACTTTCAGGACTAAAATGTAAAGCATGCAGACTTCAAAGCAATTCAAATCCGTGTCCAACGATCGCCCGTTTCGAAACACTGACAACCGTATCGAAACACCCGTGTTGAACGCCCGTATCGAAACGGTGTTGACCGTTTCGGTACGCGGGTATGTTCCGAAACCAGTTCCGAAACAGACACTTCCAGTAGCCAAAGTGTTTCGAAACACTTCTAGACGTTCCAAAACGCCCAAGCCATTTCAGGCACCCGTTTTGAAACAGCCAAGGGTGTTTCGATACACCCTGCCCCGAAATAGCAGAAACTTCTAGTTTTTCACATTAAAACACCCTCAAACATACATTAAATCATTTCATAACATTTCAACAACTTGCAAAGCATTAAAACCATCAAATTGCATCAAAGGCTAGATGCAATTCAAGCATTAGGCACACCAACACCCTAATCTGATTCAACACAAGATCTTACCTTTAACCAAAGAACATAGCTGTATCAACATATGAAGAAGAAGATCCAAATATTGCAAAACAATCATCAACAAGTATTAAACCATAAACCGAACTTGGTCAAGATAAACAATCTCATTACACAACAACATAAAAGTTTCCCCCCATTAACTTTATTATCAATAGCTATAAACCAAACATACTTCTCATGTGGATATGTTCTTGAATCCCTTGCTTCTTGCTGTCCCAACTTCAATTATCTGCATTGATGGACAAAAAGAAGCGTAAGCACATAATGCTTAGTGAGGAATGCTCAAAACCAAAACACCATCAATGCAGCAAACCATAAAACCTTCTTTAAATGTAATCACAACTCAATAAACCAAAGTATTGATTGAAAACCTCCTTTGAAACAACATTGTTGTAAAGCATGCATTGCTCAAAATGAAAACCAACATTTAACTTTGATACACTAAACAACTCGCCCCAAACAACATTCTTGCAAATACTATCATTTAAACTTTTCCATGCATAAACACTTCATGTAGAGTTTAAACCAACTTCCTTGAAAATCACTTCCACTTCACACTATACCTTCCTCATGCTTGATAATAGTTTCAAAGAAAAATACCTTTTGGAAACCATAGGTTCCTTCTATCTATTTCATGCATTCAACCAATGCAAAACTCATGGCAAGCCATACGTACTTGTTACTCAAAAGCATTTTAATAAACTCAAAACCACATTTGTATAAGCAAATCTCCATTTTGAAAACCACATGTACCATCTAGCTAATACATGCATACAACCTATGCAAATCTCATGGCAATGCCACATATGCTTGATACACAAGAGCATCTCATAAAACTATTATCTAATATGTATTTCTCATACATACAACATCACAAACATTGGTACATGTGACACTTTTCATTATCATATATTGGCCTTTTTCATATTCTATTGTACACGGATATGCGGACAGCTTGACTCGAGGTCAAGTCCTACCCCGGTGGGATCTCGCCTCCGGCTCTTATGGCGGTATCTACCTTCGCCATTAAACTTGGGTATTTCACCAAGTCCTAATACGATGGAATGCCCCTCATCGATTTCACATGGCAATAACATTTTTTGCTCAAAAGCTTGGTCTCTCACCAAGTCCTGCTCCGGTAGAATGCTCGTCATCGGTCTCATGGCAATAACTCTTGTTGCCAAAAAGCTTGGATAATTCACCAAGTCCTACTCCAATGGAATGCCCATCATTGGTCTCATGGCAATAACTCTTGTTGCCAAAAAGCTTGGATAATTCACCAAGTCCTACTCCAACGGAATGCCCTTCATTGGTTTCTCTCTTTGGGACGACGCCCAAGAGCACGTACGAATTTTTAGTTTATAGTGCACTCTACATCCTATTGATCGATCAACATATCCGGTAATCTTATCATCATCCATGCCAATATATATCATGTTAAAACATCAACACATTCACTATTTTTAAAGCATTCAACACCTTCAAGGCCAAAAAGCCGAACAAAGCCTTAAAGACACAAATTGACAATTTATACTCTCAAAGAATATCAATTTCATGCATCTTTTCTCACACCAAGTTTGACAACCAACTCACATGCTTAAAAACCATGCACAAACAACAATTTGACTACATTGCCAAATCAACACATCAAAATCCATTTTGATAGTTTTCAAAACAATAATAGCACAATCGAGAGAGAATTCAACTTCACTTACTTCCGAACTTAAACCGGCGTTTCAAGCCTAGATTTAAGTTCCCAAACCTCTTTTCAAAACCATTCCAAAGCTGGAAAACATGATCTCACTCACCGAAACACAATACTATGCTAGCCGGCAAGCCTCCCAAGCGTTCGAGACCTCCAACGCCACCTCTATCTCTTCCGGATCATTCTCCCATGTTTTTAACACATAACAAAAGAGGATTAATGCATCACCATGCATTAAAATCACCATCAATGCAACCTAAGCTCGCTGCTCTACTCAAGAACCTCATTTCGGCCACAAAAACAATCGAAATCATCTCCAAACTCCCCCAAAACAAAGCCCAGCCAAGATCTATCACTTCTAACCATTTCTAAACATCAATTAACATCAAAAAGCAACATAAACACAACCTTATACCTCCAGCAACAACAGATCACCAAAACCACCCCAAAAACCATCATTCTAACAAGCAAAACTTAGGAAAACAAACATATTCGGGATTTGATTGATAAAACCTCATTTGTAACATCAATTAAAATCTAAAATACATTATAAAACCATCTCAAAACAGAGCCCAATCATTCACCACGAAAATCTTCAAGATCTCTTCCAAAATCTTGAGTTTTAAGACAATGTCTTGTTTCTAAAATTAAAACCACTTATAAATCATTAATAAAGGATTGATAACTTGGGAATTTCAGTAAAGAACTGATCATTAGAGGAGAAGGACGAAGCTTACCTCTAATGGATGATTTCTCCTTGATTTGGGCAAGTTTTCTTGAAAATTCAATGTAGAAATCAAGTGGATTTGATGAGGAATTGATTAAGAATCAAAGAGAGATTGAAATCTCATCAAATGAAGTGAAAATCAAATTAAATTTGCTGGAGAAAATGTGTTTGGTTGAAAGGAATTTGAGAGAAAATGAAGAGGGAAAATTTGTGAAAAGTAGTTATGAATAGTCAAAGTTAGTTTCTCATTTAATTAACCTTCAATTCCTTTAATTAAAACATTAATAAAATTACCCAAATTAAGGAAAAATCTGATGAAAACATTTTGGTAAAATTAGCTCCGTAAAGATTCAAAGTTTCAATCCTTTACAAAATAGTCACTATTTCACTTTTGCAAAAACTGCGATTTGGTCACTACACCGAAATGTAGTACTTCCAAACTCCATTTTGTAAAATTGATTCCACCATTCTCTTTTATATAATAAATGAGGATTTTTAGATATTTTTAAAGTATCCCGAACTAGGTGTTCCCTAAAACTCCCTTTTAGATTCGAATCGTTTCTCAGACCGGTCCGGTTCAGACCCTAAACTTCTAAGCCCAAATTTGGGGTGTTACAACTCTCCCCCTCTAAGGAAATTTTTTCCTGGAAATTTTAACTTGCGAAGAAAACGCGATACCAAACCTCTCAAAGCAATACACAATGTAACACAAGAGACTTAACTATCATAGAACCTTCCTCAACCCAAAACACAACGAAACCAACACATCCTTAAATCAACATACTCTATACCCAATTCCAACATCACTACTCACGATGCAAGACTTCCAAAACACATGGTTACTAATCTCAGCTTAACCTTTCACACTTTCGAACTATACAAAGTCTCAACAACCCGAAGAACTCCTAAACCTATACATTATACTCCACCTAAACTCATAACTCCGTCAACAAAACTCGCACACACGGTGACACCAACCCATCCATTTTTCAGCCACCATGTTACCCACAACCTACTATGCTACTAAAACCTCTTGCCAACCGCTCAACTCCTGCTTAACGATTACCACGGCAAGCAAAAATTTCTTCAGCATCAACTACTTACTCAACATCCGAAACCCACGCCACAAGACTCCAACCTTAACTCCACTTATTGTTCCACTTACCCCCAACTGACTTAAGAAAGATTTACTTGTACTAAACTAACATACCACTTCTCACAAGAACCCGACCAATCCAACAATGACCCTTGATCTTACATCGCCTTTCCACTTCAAATTCGACCATAATACTATCCTTACCTGGATACCACCCATTCCACCCACATACAAACATATTAAGACTACGAAACCTCTACTCATCCCAAACCAAACCTCATCTAAAGCTCTCATCATAACCTCCTCCCAACTCCCATAAGGTTACAACGAACCGTCACCTACATAAACAACCCACCTATTGCACCCATCAACACCAAGACGCCTCAACACTCCGGAAACACATCCACTAGCCTACAACATCATCAAACACAAAGAAACTACCACACCTATTAGCTATTCACAACCACCTTGACCGATTCTAACTCCAAATGGTAACCTCCTTACCACCACACCGCTAAACTATTTAAGCACCTAAACACCTTCCTTTCGCCAATAGGCTAGATCACACTCACTACTACCGACAACTTGTTTACCACCTTCCACCACTTCTAGCATCCACCTAACACCAAAACAACACTTTAAACCCACCAACAAACCTAATCCTATCACAACACTATCGGACCCAACTAGCTATTAGCAAGTGTGAACGTTCGTATGTGTAATCACTAATTTTGTCCGGGCTAACATCTTTTAATTTCGTCTTATAGTAGTGGGCTTATATGGGATATTGTCTAGTTATTAACTATGTAAATGTGTCATTAAAATCCAAGAAAAAAGAGCAAAAAATATTACTATTAGTATTATATCTATTAATATATCATTTATGTGAAAAACCCCTAAACACTACTAATATACTATGTCATCTTCTTTATTATTATTGTTACCAATATTATTATCATATGCTATTATTACTATTAATATTACTATTACCATTGTTATTATTGTTATTGTTAACATTACCATTATTACTATCCTTATTATTATTACATTATTATCTTACCACCGTGTTATATTATTATTATTACTATTATTACTGTATTATTATATGCTATATAATATAAGTATTATTAGCATTACTTATTATTTTATTACTACCATTATTATTATCTACCATATACTATTACTAGTATTATATTATCACTTTTATTATTATGATTATTATTATTATTATCAAATCGAAAAACAAAAAATATGCATAAACATATAATAAATAAAGACCCAAGTAAAAATAATGAAGCCCAGTATGTATTAATAAATAAATAAAAGCCCAACAGTTTCAATTTAAAGTCCATTATACATAATAAAAAGCCCAAAAATATTATTATACATATATTACGGGTCGTTTAGGCCCAGAAAATAAAACCTAATCTGATTTTAAAAAAACCCTAATGTGCCTCTTATTTTGTGCAGCGCCTCCTCTCCACCGTCAGATCTGACGGTCCAGATTGCACCAGGGCATGAGAAATCCTAGAGGCCCCTCCTCGAGCTCCAGCGCCGCAGCAGATCCACCGTTGGATCATGATCTTGATCAACGGCCATGATTAGGACTTGCCCAAGCGTGTGTGATCCACGCGCATCGATTCAGTCTCCATATGCGCGCATGCATCACACGCCCACCTCTCCAGCTGCCCAAATCGATCCACGGCCGTTTGATGCCTCTCGGGTCCCCCTCGTACAACGATGCAAGCAAACAAAAAAAGGCGTCAGAAAATTGGAAAAAGGCCAAAGAAAAGAAGAAACAGAAATGGCAGAGGCAACAACCACAAATCGCAGCATGAATACAAACAAACAACAACCAGCAATTTCCAGCAATTTCATATTTTAGAAAATGCAAAAATGGTTTAATATTCCGGCTATAAAAGCCGAAGCAACATGCAATGTAAAGGGGGATTCGATTCGAAAATTTCAGAGAAAAATTTGTAATCAGAGAGCATTTTCGAGGATTTTCAGAGGAGAGTTTTCAGAGAGAGGCATTAGAGGTTTTTCTTGTATTCGAAAGCAAAGTTGTAATCAGAAATTCCAGAGAGCAATACAAAGAGAAATTTACAGAGGTATATCAGTGTCTTCATTTCAGTTTCAAAAAAAAATGTAAAATAAAAATAGAAAGCTGTTTTTTACCTTTGTTCAAGCCTCCCCCCCTTTCATCCTTCACTCACCCTCGCCGGCGACAAGCTCCGTGGCCCTTCCCGAGGCCGTGCATGTGAGCCGGCGAGGGAGCTTTTTGCTACTTTTCGGTTTCAATTTTTAGGTTTTAAAACGAAAAAAACAATCGAAAGATTTTCTTTGTTTTGGTTTTGGTTTCGCGAAGAGAAAGGCTTTTTGGTTTTGAGAAAGAAAAAAAGAAAACCTTTTCAGGGTTTCAGCGCCGGAAACGGCGACCGGAACCCTTGCGGCGCCGAGAAAATATAAGAGAGGGGAGAGCTCTACGTCTTTTAGGGTTAGGTTTTTGTAAAAAAAAAGGGGGCTGAAACGGTTTTAAATTAGGTTATATAGTGTTTTAGGCTTTTAAAATTGGTTTAATCACCATTTTAACCCCCGTGTCGTTTTAATCACGCGGGCAAGGGCTTCCGTATTTCAAAATCACGCCCGCAGTCCCTTCGAGTTTTTAAACGTTTTCAATTTCGTCACCGTTTCCATTTCAATGATTTCCGAACGGTAAAATTCATTTTTGGTCCCTGTAACTTCCCGCGATTTTTCAATTGGGTCCCATTTCGCTTTTTATCAGTTTCTTAATTTGGTTTAATTACCATTATGGCCTCTGGCAGTTTGATTTTGTTTGCTTAGAATTTATATTTTATCATGATACATCTTGTTGCTCATGCATTTGCCTTTTTTTTATATCGAATATATGTTTCGATGCATTTTGTTCATGTTTGTTAAATATGTCATGTATAATTTTAACATGTTGCATGCTCATTTATTATCGCGTATATAGCTTGGGTTGCTTTCATGTCATTCGAATATATGTGACATGCATTCTAATTGTCATTCATGCGACCCTTTAATTTTGTTTGATAATTAATTAAAATATACCCAAGGAGACGTATTTATTAACCCCGATATTCGCGATATGGCAGTCCTAGCTTAATGGATGTCAATCGAATATTTGGGTTAATTCTCACCGTCTCTAGGTAAGCGATAGCGTAAAAAATGAAAATTCCATGCATCATTCTTTAATTGTTTGCATCATGCATAAAGGTGACGTACGAGATCTAAACCCTAAACTAACAAGGCAGTCAATCTTATATGATGTCGGCTTAGTCTATGGTCCGGTGTACCGTCATACTTTTTAATTAAATGTTTATTTAATCCCAATGCCACTATTCGATAAAGCTCGTGCTATTTAAGTCATATTTTCATTCGAGAACACATTATTAAATCCACTTTGGTTTTTAAATAATTTCTATCGATCAAAATGCAACAAGCAATTTTGTACCAATTTCCGGGCGTGATGGGGGTGCTAATCCTTCCCCACGCGTAACCAACTCCCGAACCCGTTTTTTAACGAATCTCTGGTTTTGTGGTGTCCGACCTACCTTAGTGGCCGGTGGCGACTCCAAGTTTTCACTATTTTCCAAAATACGAATCTCCCCCTTTTTTAAATAAAACCCCTTTTTAGAAGAGATAGTGATCAGGCCCCTACTTAGCGGTTTTCTCCCAGAAAAAACCTTATCACAGTTTGGCGACTCCGCTGGGGAATTTTTTTTTTGTTTTTACAAAAAAAAAGAGTTAAGCCAATAAAACGCTTGTTGCCATTTAATCGATAGAAAATATTTAAATTTTGAAGTGAAGCTAATAAGTTTGTTCTTCTATGAAAATAAGACTTAAGTTGAATGGGCTTTGAAGATTTGTGGCATTTCGAATTAATTTTCCATTTAATTATTAAGGAAATCACCGACATGTGTTGCATCATGATCATTAAGCTCTATACCCGATCTACCCTTTTTAAGTGAGAGTGAAACGCCCATACCCACGTGAGTATCCCTCCACGGGTCGGTAATTCACTTTCGGAATCCACGCCTTTTGAAACGTGAGCAACCCTCCACGTCATTAGGTCGTGCTTTCCCTCGAGCCGAAACCAATTCGCAAGCCTGTAATGGGCCAGAACTGGGGTTCTTATTGCTTTAGTAGGTGATAAGATAGGTTCGGGTACCCTTTGCCAGAACCAAACTCATGCGTGAGAATATAAGAAGCCCTCCCTATTAGAGCCATGCGGATAACCCTAGAGTTTAGAGTGTCTAGGTTTTGCTTGCTAATTGCTTGTTTCTACGCTTCTTTTTCCGTTAATGCTTGAATCTCATTTCTTGCTTTATGATTTATGTATCATGCGACTAACACCTTTGCTTTTATTCCCTTTTATCTTATTTTGCATATTTCATCATTTCATAAAGAGTACATTGAGTTGGAAATAGTCTGAAATTAAAGACTTGATTAGTGGGAAATATGGTCTGTAACAATAGTGAGAAGGACCTCGACGAAAATGTAGCCACAAGGAGAGCAACTACATGGTTGGGTTTCCGAGACAGGAAAGGCTTTCAAAAACAAGAAAAGGCCACCTCACTTATTTGTTAGATGTCCCAGGCAAGTGACCATTACTTCAAATTTTGGAGTTCAACCTACATTTGTTCCACGGTTGGTAGCTTTGATTTGACTACAACAGTTGGGAAATATCGAGTCTTGCAAGGAAATTAGCGAGAACCACACCGAACAATAACCAAGCTTTCCGGGGCAAGATCGAAAGTTTCTCGGGCACTCTGCCATCTTGAGTCGACAATCAAGTATCAACCTAGAACAAGAAAAACATTTCAAGTCAGAGGGAATTCCGACCTCGACTCCGATAAGCTTTGAAGGTTAGGCTCAGTGGGACCCTTTCAAATTGTAAGTCAAGAGCACCAAATATCGACAGTGGATTAATCATAATTCGTCGCCTATACCACTTGGGGGCAGGACCGAGAGTTGGCCTATTTGTTAACGTGGACATGAGAGAACGCCCAATTCCTAGCAAAAGATCATTTCAAGAAAGAAGAAGGGATTGTGTGAGTTCTAGAGAAAATCGTCGGCCTGGACACCAGCTCAAGAACTACATGTAGTGGGTTTCATCCGATCATTGTAACGGACCAAGGTTCCCATTGATGAGTTGTTTAACGAGGATATTTGCCGAACTCAGTGTTGCTCTTTGCATTTCAATTGTGCATTTTGATTTAATTACCTATAGTCATATGTTTCCATTGCACATACGACGCATTCATTTATTCATTCAACAAATAAAATTGATGTCCATCAAATTAATGCATCTTTGCATTCAAATTGTACCTTTTAATCGATTACCTTTAACCATATGTTTCTGTTGTACATACGACATGTTCATTCATTCATTTATTCGATTAAACAAAAAAAATTAATGTCCATCAAATCAGTGCACATTTGCATTCAATTTGGATTGATCATATGTTTCCGTTGTACATACGACACATTCATTCATTCAATCATTCATTAAACAAATAAAATTAATGTCCATCAAATTAATGCATCTTTGCATTCAGTTGTACATGTATGTTTTATTACCTTTAATCACCTATCCTTGTTGTGCATACAACACATTACATGCATTCATTCTTAAAACGAACAAATGGGGGAAAAATATTGTTGAGAATCTTGCTCAAGGTTAGCGAGACCGCTCCGCCACCCTGATCTTTAAGAATCCTCTTGTTATCGGCCCCTCGTCCAGCCCACCCCAAGGGGCATCTTCTGCCTGTCAAGGCGGAGCCTTTGCTCAAAGCTCAACCTAGTATGACCTTCGAAGACACGACCTTTAGGGTTTTGGTTCTCGATTTTATTCTTTGGGAATTGGCGAGTATGTTGCATTTACTCTTGAAGTAATGCATAGAACCAACATTGTTATTATTTGCCCGAAGATAGTAATGGTTTTTTTAAAGGGCATTTGTTATGTTTGTAGGTTTTCTTTCTAGTGAAAATACATTTTTCTTAACATACAATAACCTTGAAATCATATATATGTATATCCCTCCTTACCTTCATAGGTCCTCAGATATCACATGCTTGATGTGGCATTGATTCTAATGGAAGAGTTCGACTGAATGTTGTGATAACGATGAAGCAAGATTTCCCGCTCTGTCCGCTCTGGTCGGAAAAGCGAGAGAAGCAAGATTACTATTCCTTCGATGATGTTCGATGATAAGGAAATCTCCTAAGAGAACCCAAATAAAGTTGCTTAAAAGTGCCAAAAAAGAAAAAAAAGAAAAGTGAAAAATAGACTGTTTCAAAACAAAATAAATGATTTTAATTTCAGAGCCTGGTAATAGGCATTAACAAAAAGCACTCCAATTTCTGAAACCTGGTAATAGGAATTTTCGGATACGAGTGTGGAATTTTAGGGGCACTCCGCTGAAGCCTGAATCTCTTCGCTTCATGAGTGATGGTAATATTTTCAAAATCGTGACCATGCTGAGTAACTCGGGGTATCGTTGTATGCTCCATCTTTATTCTCGAGCCAAAGGATTGTGACGAGTTGAATTCCCCTAAGAAAAAGAAATAAATGAACAAGTTAAATAAGTCCTGAAAAGGAATCCTTGAGGACACCAACAAGCAATCAATGGTAATCATAAACGCACATGCCTCATGGGCTAAGCGAAAGTTGAATTTCTAAACATACATATGAATGGAGAAACATGATTAGAAGGAATGGTAATCGAGCTGATCCAGCAAGTACCATAATCATGAGGATGAGCCGAGCGATTAGGGAGGAGTTTCATAACTTCAAATATCTCCACAACATTCAAAGACGCGAGCTATGCTTGAAGAGATCATCGAAAAGTTGAATCTAAGACGCTCTTGTGTTTGATATCCGGGGCAACCTATTTTGTTTTTCTTTCAATTAGAATTTTGGCTTCAAGGTTTTGTATGTTAATCTGAAAATCCACTATTCATTAGAATGACGACCAGCAAATTGACATATTTTTAACAAAGAGATTTCATTGCATTACTTCAGAGATAAATGCATCGCCTTCAGTAAAGCCCGAAGTTGAGGGGCACTACATGATGTGGGGATGGTGAAAGAACCATTGAAGTTAAGTTGTCATGAAGGGGCATCATTGTCTGCGGAACAACGGGAGCTTTGGCGCATAGGATTTCGAATCAGAATAGATGGCATACGAATTGGAAGTTCAGGCCATTGGACTTAGGGAATAAGCAACACAAGTTGGGGGCAAGTTTTGTCAAGACACGAGATTGATGAGTGGTTGTAGTCCCAAGATGGTGACCACCGACCTCAGAGAATAAAGACAAACTAAATTCATGCATCTTTGCATTCTCATGGCTATACGCATCTTTGTGTCATGAAAAATGCTCATGCATCATTGATAGTTAGACATCCCTATGTTAGGAGCACGCTAACTCATGCCATCATAGCATTGTGCTTTTTAAGCAGATATTTGAAGATTGATAAAGGGGTGGATCTACGACTCTACGAGAAGAGAAATAGATCTCAAGAATCCTTTGACTATTATCAAGGCTCTTAATCCCTGATTTTTTATCCTTTCTAAATGACGTTTTTCTCAAAACACAATTTCTCAATCTTATCCTTCCTAAAGGATAGTTTTTCTTAAAACTCGATTTCTCAATCGTATCCTTCCTAAAGGATAGTTTTTCTTAAAACTCGGATTTCTCAATCCTATCCTTTCTAAAGGATAATTTTTCTTAAAGTTCGAATTTCTCAATTTTATCCTTTCTAAATGATGTTTTTTTTCCTCAAAACTCAATTCTTCAATTTCATTCCTTCCTAAAGGATATTTTTTCTTAAAATTACGATTTTTCAAACATCCTTTCTAAAGGATGTTTTTCTTAAGAACTCGAATTTCTCAATTTTATCCTTTCTAAAGGATGTTTTTCTCAAAACTCAATTTTTCAATTCCATTCCTTCCTAAAGGATATTTTTTTACTTAAAATTCCAATTTCTCAATTTTATCCTTCCAAGGATGTTTTTCTAAAAATTCCAATTTTCTCGATGTTATCCTTCTTTGAGGACGTTTTTTTTTCAAAACTCCATTTCTTAATTTCAATCCTTCCTAAAGGATATTTTTCTCAAATATTCAAATTCTTCTTGGTCCTTTCTAAAAGGACGTTTTCCTCAAAATTTAAATTTCTCAATTTTGTCCCCCTTGGAATGTTTTTTTTTAAATAAAAAACTCAGGTTTCCTGGTTTTTAATTAAATAAAAAAGAAAAAAAGAGAAGAAGAGAGAAGAAAGGAAAAAGAATGAAGAAGGAAAAAGATATGAATAAAGGAAAAAGAGAAATAAAAGAAAAGGAAAAAAAAAGAAAGAAGAAAAAGAAAGAACGAGAAGAACAAGAAGAAAGAAGAAAGAAGAACAAGAAGAAAAAAGAAGAATAAGAAAGAAGAAAAAAAGAAGAAAAGAAAAAAGAAAAAGAAAAAGAGAGAAAAGAAAAAAGAAAAAAAGAGAAGAAAAAAAGAGAGAAAGAAAAGAAGAAAAAAAAAGATGAGAAAAGGAAAGAACGAGAAGAAGAAGAAGAAGAAGAAGAAGAAGAAGAAAGAGAGAAGAAAAAAAAGAAGAAAAAAGAGAAAAAGGGAGAGAGAGAGAGAAAGAAAAAGAAGAAAGAGAAGAAGAAGAAGAAAAGGAGAAGCAGAAGAGGAAGAAAAAAAAGAGGAAGAAAGAGAGAAAGAGAGAAAAAGAAAAAAAGTAAGAAAAAAAGAAGAGGAAGAAAAAGAAGAAAAGAGGAAAAGAAGAAAAAAAAAGAAATAGAAAGAAGAAGAAACCCACAACTTCAAAATTTCAGAGCAAGAGAGGCAAATACTCATAGCTCAAAACTTCAGGCGAAGAATTTCAAACTCGCCGCATCAGAATCTAAGAGCAAAAGAGTTCGAGGATTTTCGGGCAGAAGAGCCAGAAGGCCTGCTCAATTTGCTTTTGCCGCTCTAGGAAAGCACGCTATTTGAAGTTCATTCTTTACCGCTTAGGGAGAATGAATCGACTTTGTCCTTTGCCATTCAGGGAGGACATGCTGGCGCTACCGACTTTGTTCATGCCGCTTCAGAAGAGCAAACGTAGCTTCAGGCGAAGAATTTCAGACTCGCCACATCAAGATCTAAGAGCAAAAGAGTTCGAGGATTTTCGGGCAGAAGAGCTAGAAGGCTTGCTCAATTTGCTTTCGCCGCTCTGAGAAAGCACTTTATTTGAAGTTCATTCTTTACCGCTTAGGAAGAATGAAACGACTTTGTCCTTTGCCATTCAGGGAGGACATACCAACACTACCGACTTTGTTCATGCCGCTTCGGAAGAGCAAACGTAGCTTCATGCGAAGAATTTCAGACTCGCCACATCAAGATCTAAGAGCAAAAGAGTTCGAGGATTTTCGGGCAGAAGAGCCAGAAGGCCTGCTCAATTTGCTTTTGCCGCTCCGGGAAAGCACGCTATTTGAAGTTCATTCTTTACCGCTTAGGGAGAATGAATCGACTTTGTCCTTTGCCATTCAGGGAGGACATACCAATGATACCGACTTCGTTCCTGCCGCTTCGGAAGAGCAAACGTAGCTTCAGGCGAAGAATTTCAGACTCGCCACATCAAGATCTAAGAGCAAAAGAGCTCAAGGATTTTCGGACAGAAAAGCTAGAAGGCCTGTCTAGTTTGCTTTCGCCGCTCCGGGAAAGCACGCTATTTGAAGTTCATTCTTTACAGCTTAGGGAGAATGAATCGACTTATGTCTCTTGCCGTTCCGGAAGGACATGCCAAACCCGCTCAGTTCGTTTTTTCCGTTTAGGGAAAACAAGTTATTTGGGTTTGTTCGTTGCTGCTTTGGAAGAATGAATCAATTATGACCCTTGCCGTTCCGGAAGGACATGCCAATGCTGCTCAGTTTGTTTTTGTCGCTTCGGGAAAACAAGTTATTTTGGTCTATTCTTTGTCGCTTCAGAAAGATGAATCAATTATCTCCTTTGCCATTCAGGGAGGACATACCAACGCTACCCACTTTGTTTCTGCCGCTTTGGAGGAGCAAATCACCCAAACAGGGAAGTTGGACAAAATTAGTGCTTACAATCTTTGCTTTATTCTTGTTCCACAAGGATAAGCAAAGAGGGACAACTGTAATCACTAATTTTGTCCGGGCTAACATCTTTTTATTTCGTCTTATAGTAGTGGGCTTATATGGGATATTGTCTAGTTATTAACTATGTAAATGTGTCATTAAAATCCAAGAATAAAAAAGCAAAAAATATTACTATTAGTATAATATCTATTATTATATCATTTATGTGAAAACCCCCTAAACACTACTAATATACTATGTCATCTTCTTTATTATTATTGTTACCAATATTATTATCATATGCTATTATTACTATTAATATTACATTTACCATTGTTATTATTATTATTGTTAACATTACCATTATTACTATCCTTATTATTATTACATTATTATCTTACCACCGTGTTATATTATTATTATTACTATTATTACCTTATTATTATATGCTATATAATATAAGTATTATTATCATTAGTTACTATTTTATCACTACCATTATTATTATCTACCATATACTATTACTAGTATTATATTATCACTTTTATTATTATGATTATTATTATTATTATTATTATTATCAAATCGAAAAACAAAAAATATGCATAAACATATAATAAATAAAGACCCAAGTAAAAATAATGAAGCCCGGTATGTATTAATAAATAAATAAAAGCCCAACAGTTTCAATTTAAAGTCTATTATACATAATAAAAAGCCCAAAATTATTATTATACATATATTACGGGCCGTTTAGGCCCATAAAATAAAACCTAATCTGATTTAAAAAAAAACCCTAATGTGCCTCTTATTTTGTGCAGCCGCCCCCTCTCCATCGTCAGATCTGACCTAGATCTGACGGTCCAGATTCCACCAGGGCATGAGAAACCCTAGAGGCCCCTCCTCGAGCTCCAGCGCCGCAGCAGATCCACCGTCGGATCAAGATCTTGATCAACGACCATGATTAGGACTTGCCCAAGCGCGTGTGATCCACGCGCGTCGATTCAGTCTCCATACGCGCGCGTGCATCACACGCCCACCTCTCCAGCTGCCCAGATCGATCCACGGCCGTTTGGTGCCTCTCGGGTCCCCCTCGTACAACGATGCATGCAAACAAAAATGGCAGAGGCAACAACCACAAATTGCAGCATGAATACAAGCAAACAACAACCAGCAATTTCCAGCAATTTCATATTTTAGAAAATGCAAAAATGGTGTAATATTCCGGCTATAAAAGCCGAAGCAACATGCAATGTAAAGGGGGATTCGATTCAAAAATTTCAAAGAAAAATTTGTAATCAGAGAGCATTTTCGAGGATTTTCAGAGGAGAGTTTTCAGAGAGAGGCATTAGAGTTTTTTCTTGTATTCGAAAGCAAAGTTGTAATCAGAAATTCCATAGAGCAATACAAAGAGAAATTTACAGAGGTATATCATTGTCTTCATTTTCATTTCAGTTTCAAAACAAAAAATGTAAAATAAATATATAAAGCTGTTTTTAACTTTGTTCGAGCCTCCCCCTTTCATCCTTCACTCACCCTCGCCGACGATAAGCTCCGTGGCCCTTCCCGAGGCCGTGCATGTGAGCCGGCGAGGGAGCTTTTTGCTTCTTTTCGGTTTCGATTTTTAGGTTTAAAAACGAAAAAAACAATCGAAAGATTTTCTTTGTTTTGGTTTTGGTTTCGAGAAGAGAAAGGCTTTTTGGTTTCGAGAAAGAAAAAAAAGAAAACCTTTTTAGGGTTTCGGCGCCGAAAACGGCAACTGAAACCCTTGCGGCGCCGAGAAAATATAAGAGAGGGGAGAGCTCTGCGTCTTTTAGGGTTAGGTTTTTGTAAAAAAAAAAATGGGGCTGAAACGGTTTTAAATTAGGTTATATAGTGTTTTAGGCTTTTAAAATTGGTTTAATCACCATTTTAACCCCCCCATTGTGTCGTTTTAATAACGCGGGCAAGGGCTTCCGTATTTCAAAATCACGCCCGCAGTCCCTTCGAGTTTTTAAACGTTTTCAATTTCGTCACCGTTTCCATTTCAATGATTTCCGAACGGTAAAATTCCTTTTTGGTCCCTTTAACTTCCGCGATTTTTCAATTGGGTCCCATTTCGCTTTTTATCAGTTTTTTTATTCGGTTTAATTACCATTATGGCCCCTGGCAGTTTGCTTTTGTTTGCTTTGCATTTATATTTTATCATGATACATCTTGTTGCTCATGCATTTGCCTTTTTTTATATCTAATATATGTTTTGATGCATTTTGTTCATGTTTGTTAAATATGTCATGTATAGTTTTAACATGTTGCATGCTCATTTATTATTGCGTATATAGCTTGGGTTGCTTTCATGTCATTCGAATATATGTGACATGCATTCTAATTGTCATTCATGCGACCCTTTAATTTTGTTCGATGATTAATTAAAATATACCCAAGGAGAGGTATTTATTAACCCCGATATTCGCGATATGACAGTCATAGCTTAATGGATGTCAATCAAATATTTGGGTTAATTCTCACCGTCTCTAGGTAAGCGATAGCGTAAAAAATGAAAATGCCATGCATCATTCTTTAATTGTTTGCATCATGCATAAAGGTGACGTACGAGATCCGAACCCTAAACTAACAAGGAATTCATTCTTATATGATGTCGGTTTAGTCTATGGTCCGGTGTACCGTCATCCTTTTTAATTAAATGGTTAATTAATCTCAATGCCACTGTTCGATAAAGCTCGTGCTATTTAAGTCATATTTTCATTCGAGAACACATTATTAAATCCACGTTGGTTTTTAAATAATTTCTATCGATCAAAAGGCAACAAGCAATTTGGTACCGATTTCTGGGCGTGATGGGGGTTCTAATCCTTCCCCACGCGTAACCAACTCCCGAACCCGTTTTTTAACGAATCTCTGGTTTTGTGGTGTCCGGCCTACCTTAGTGGCCGGTGGCGACTCCAAATTTTCACTATTTTCCAAAATACGAATATCCCCCTTTTTTTTTTAATAAAACCCCTTTTCAGAAGAGATAGTGATAAGGCCCTACTTAGCGGTTTTCTCCCAGAAAAAAACCTTATCACAGTATGCATGATCACCAACATGCCCTATCAATGCCTGTGTACATGTATGCAAAACCTCTAATGTCATGCCGCATGTATGCATGTACCAACATTTATATATATATATATATATATATATATATATATATATATATATATAATATAAAAAATGTTTTTAACTGTGCATGTATGTCAGTTCACACTTACCAATAACATCCTCAGAATCCGCCTAAAAACAACTTCTTACCTCATTTCCAATTTTTTTTCTAGCCCTACCACTCTAACAATTTGCTAACTACAAAATAATCCTCTAATACCCTCTTCACACTAAAGTTGTTTACAAAACAACAACGGCTACTACCCAAACTTGCTAGCCATAAGACTTACCCACTACCGAAGGAAATCCAACCCAGAACCAAACAAAGATAACTAGGTCAAAGATTACTTAGCAAAGATACCTGCAATTACCTCATTGCCTAGGAGCTCCAATAGACAAACTCCCTTCCCCGCAGAACCACTAGTCTCTGGTTGTACCGCCGCAACACCAACCAACACCTTAAGGTCATCACAGTCTCCCTGCTATAAAGAACCCTGACTAGCCCGAACTAACTCTAGACAATTTTGTCTCAAATGTCCAACAGATCCACAATTCCAACAAGATCCATCCTCCAAACACCTCACACCTTTCCGCCCTTCTTGCCACCTCCAAACTCTGTCTCGACCATGCTCACGACCCTTCTGAGACCCTTTTGCACCCACTGAAGCTGAACTCACTACTTGAGGACAATTCTGCTTCACATGCTCCATCGAACCACAATTCCAACAAACTCCCACACCCCAACAAACTCCAACATGGCGCCTTCTACAACGGTCACACATCGGCAATCGAGCTACCACTCCTTGATCACGTAGCACTTGACCCACATCAACACTACCACCTAAACTTCGATTCAAGCAAACCCTCCTGTCACGTAGCCTCTTACGCTGACCGCTCTCGAGACCAGTACCCACAACTCTTTTGCTTATACTTTTCTCACCATCATAATCTGAAGCCACACCCCCACGTTGCTTAACCCCTGAGAACTTCTCTCCAAGCTATCTTCTATTAAAGACAGACACAAAGAACACCCAATCTATATTGTGGATATTCGTTGCCACCGCCACATATGTCCACCAAGCACAAGCATCCCCCAACATTAACGAGACAACACTTCCCAACTTACAGGCGTTTTCACACCCTTCCGGATCCAAAATCAGAATTATACTGGCTAACCAAGCCTTGAACGCCTCTGGCGTCGAACCACGATACTTCACAACTCCCAAATCTTGTAAACACTTCCTAGAAAAACTCGTATGCCCCACAGTTGGCACGTACATTAGCCTCATCTCCCCCATGGCCTGAGATGTTCCCGACACCTCTTGAACCAAAGGTGTTGAATCCTTCATCACAGATCCAACTCTCACATCATGTCTTACTACTTGAACTCCAGGCACTAACGACTGAAACGATACACTCCCACCAAAAAGTGAATTCCACCCCTTAACAACCTGCTCTAAGGCAGCAACCATCGTACCCAACGATCATTCTCTCATCTATCCCATTGTCCTATTATTAACAAAGCAATGATAACAAAACAAACAAAACGATCAGGCCAGCTTCAAGCAGGGATTCAAGACTCCAACTCCAACATAACACAATAGCTATAATAATAAGGCAATGTGTATCCCGAATTCTCCCCTTTTATAAGACATAACAATCAATAAAAAGATTGATATCACAAACATCGAGCATATCAATTAGCAAACTTCAATCATGCTCTCATCAAACAACATTCACCCTTAACAGCATCATATCAACATATCATACCCACCACATTTTAATTATTCAGGAAATCAACTCACAACACTAGCATATCACCAATACATGTTCACACTAGTTCACAGAAGATTCATAACCAAAACGCATGATAAAAACATTAACAATTCACTCAAAGTCACATTTTTCAACCAACTTTCAACCACACATTAGATTAAACTTCCAACACTTACCATATCAACTTACCACAAAAATATCGTTGCCCCAAAAGTTCGCAACTTAACTCTGATACCAACAAATGTAACCCCCTTAGCCCGGCCTAGACGCTAGACCCAAACTATGAAGATCACACGGGGAAAACCAAAGTCAACCCGAAAGTCAACCTTGATTAACGACCTTTTTTTATTTTTATCTTCTCTAGATGCGCATTGAACCTATATTAAAGCTCAAGAACCTTGGGAGAGAAGAGCACAGCGATCAGAAAACGTTCAAGGACTCAATTGCAAGAAATACACTTTTAGGGACCAAAATTTAAATTTTAGAAAATAAAAGGACTTTGAAGATTTTAGTTTTACCAAACCTCAACTAATCATATTACAAGCCTCTCTGCCAAATTTCAGCTTAAAAAGACATTCCAAGCTCAAACAATTGCAATTACAACTTTCAGGACTAAAATGTAAAGCATGCAGACTTCAAAGCAATTCAAATCTGTGTCCAACGGTAACCCGTTACGAAACACTGACAAATGTATCGAAACACCCGTGTCGAACGCCCGTATCGAAACGGTGTTTACCGTTTCGGTACGCGGGTATGTTCCGAAACCAGTTCCGAAACAGACACTTATAGTAGCCAAAGTGTTTCGAAACACTTCTAGCCGTTCCGAAACGCCCAAGCCATTTCAGGCACCCGTTTCGAAATAGCCAAGGGTGTTTCGATACATCCTGCCCCGAAACAACAGAAACTTCTAGTTTTTCGCATTAAAACACCCTCAAACATACTTTAAATCATTACATAACATTTCAACAACATGTAAAGCATTAAAACCATCAAATTGCATTAAAGGCTAGATTGAATTCAAGCATTAGGCACACCAACACCCTAATCTCATTCAACACAAGATCTTACCTTTAACCAAAGAACATAGCTATATCAATATATGAAGAAGAAGATCCAAATATTGCAAAACGATCATCAACAAGTATTAAACCATAAACCGAACTTGGTCAAGATAAACAATCTCATTACACAACAACATAAAAGTTTCCCCCCCATTGCCTTTATTATCAATAGCTATAAACCAAACATACTTCACAAGTGGAGCTCTTCTTGAATCCCTTGCTTCTTGATGTCCCAACTTCAATTATCTGCATTGATGGACAAAAAGGAGCATAAGCACATAATGCTTAGTGAGGAATGCTCAAAACCAAAACACCATCAATGCAACAAACCATAAAACCTTCTTTAAATGTAATCACAACTCAATAAACCAAAGTATTGTTTGAAAACCTCCTTTTGAAACAACATTGCTTTAAATCATTCATTGCTCAACATGAAAACCAACATTTAACTTTGATACACTAAACAACTCACCCCAAACAACATTCTTGCAAATACTATCATTTAAACCTTTCCATGCATAAACACTTCATGCAAAATTTAAACTAACTTCCTTGAAAATCACTTCCACTTCACACTATACCTTTCTCATGCTTGATAATCGTTTCAAAGCAAAATACCTTTTGGAAACCATATGTTCCTTCTATTTATCTCATGTATTCAACCAATGCAAAACTCATGGCACGTCACACATGCTTGTTACTCAAAAGCATTTTAATAAACTCAAAACCTCATTTGCATAAGCAAATCTCCATTTTGAAAACCACATGCACCATCTAGCTAACACATGCATACAACCTATGCAAATCTCATGGCAAGGCCACATATGCTTGATACACAAGAGCATCTCATAAAACTATTATCTCATATGCATTTCTCATACATACAACATCACAAACATTGGTACATGTGACACATTTCATTCTCATATATTGGCATTTTTTATATTCTATTGTACACGGATATGCGGACAACTTGACTCGAGGTCAAGTCCTAACCCGGTGTGATCTCGCCGCCGGCTCTCATGGCGGTATCTACCTTCGCAATTAAACTTGAGTATTTCACCAAGTCCTAATACGAAGGAATGCCCCTCATCGATTTCACAAGGCAATAACTCTTGTTGTCAAAAAGCATGGTCTCTCACCAAGTCCTACTCCGGTGGACTGCCCGTCATCGGTCTCATGGCAATAACTCTTGTTGCTAAAATGCTTGGATAATTCACCAAGTCCTACTCCAATGGAATGCCCATCATTGTTCTCATGGTAATAACTCTTGTTGCCAAAAAGCTTGGATAATTCACCAAGTCCTACTCCAATGGAATGCCCATCATTGGTTTCTCTCTTCGGGACGACGCCCAAGAGCACATACGAATTTTTAGTTTATAGTGCACTCTACATCCTATTGATCGATCAATATATCATGTAATCTTTTCATCATCTATGCCAATATATATCATGTTAAAACATCAACACATTCGTTGTTTTTAAAGCATTCAACACCTTCAAGGCCAAAAAGCCGAACAAAGCCTTGAAGATACAAATTGACAGCTCATACTCTCAAGGAATATCAATTTCATGCATCTTTTCTCAAACCAAGTTTGACAACCAACTCACATGCTTAAAAACATTGCACAAACAACAATTTGACTACATTGCCAAATCAACACATCAAAATCCATTTTGATAGTTTTCAAAACAATAATAGCACAATCAAGAGAGAATTCAACTTCACTTACTTCCGAACTTAAACCGGCATTTCAAGCCTAGATTTAAGTTCCCAAACCTCTTTTCAAAACCATTCCAAAGATGGAAAACATGATCTCACTCACCGATACACAATACTATGCTAGCCGACAAGCCTCCCAAGCGTCCAAAACCTCCAACACCACCTCTATCGCTTCCGGATCATTCTCCCCTATTTTTAACACATAACAACAGAGGATTAATGCATCACCATGCATTAAAATCACCAGCAATGCAACCTAAACTCGCTGCACTACTTAAGAACCTCATTTCGGCCACCAAAAACAACCGAAATCATCTCCAAACTCCCCCAAAACAAAGCCCATCCAAGATCTATCACTTTTAACCATTTCTAAACATCAATTAACATCAAAAAGCAACATAAACACAATCTTATACCTCCAGCAACAGCAGATCACCAAAACCACCCCAAAAACCATCATTCTAACAAGCAAAACTTAGGAAAACAAACCTATTTAGGATTTGATTGGTAAAACTTCATTTGTAACATCAATTAACATCCAAAATACATTATAAAACCATCTCAAAATAGAGCTCAATCATTCACCACGAAAATCTTCAAGATCTCTTCCAAAATCTTGTGTTTTAAGACAATTTCTTGTTTCTAACATTAAAACCACTTATAAATCATTAATAAAGGATTGATAACTTGAGAATTTCAGTAAAGAAATTATCATTAGAGGAGAAGGATGAAGCTTACCTCTAATGGATGATATCTCCTTGATTTGGGCAAGTTTTCTTGAAAATTCAATGTAGAAATCAAGTGGATTTGATGAGGAATTGATTAAGAATCAAATAGAGATTGAAATCTCATCAAATGAAGTGAAAATCAAAGTAAATTTGCTGGAGAAAATGAAGAGAGGGAAAATTTGTGAAAAATAGTTATGAATAGTCAAAGTTAGTTTCTCATTTAATTAACCTTCATTTCCTTTAATTAAAACATTAATAAAAATACCCAAGTTAAGGAAAAATCTGATGAAAACATTTTGGTAAAATTAGCTCCTTAAAGATTCAAAGTTTCAATCCTTTACAAAACAGTCACTATTTCACTTTTGCAAAAACTGCGATTTGGTCACTACACAGAAATGTAGTACTTCCAAACTCCATTTTGTAAAATTGATTACACCATTCTCTTTTATATAATAAATGAGGATTTTTAGATATTTTTAAAGTATCCCGAACTAGGTGTCCCCTAAAGCTCCCTTTTAGGTTTGAACCGTTTCTCAGACCGGTCCGGTTCAGACTCTAAACTTCTAAGCCTAAATTTGGGGTGTTACAGTACCTCCTTCCCATGAACCGTCACTGCTGTCGCCTCCCTGCTGTCGATGGAAGCACAGAATTCTTAGACTAAGGTGACGTTCATTTCCTCCGGCTGCTCGGCAAACATCTGCCACTACAGGGCTCTGATCTTGTGGGTTATAAATGGTTTTAGCCCAAGGTTCTCTGTTTGTGTGTTATAGATGACAAACGGGGTTTATATAGAGGGAGAGTTTGGTGCCCGTTGGAGCTGTAACGGCAGGCGCGAATAACGGGGCCAACTGTTACGCGGTTTCTGACGCGTCTGTCACGCGTTTCCATGTCTTCTGCGCGTCTGTTACGCGTTTGCGTGTCTGCCGCGACAACATGTTGACAGGCTGGATTTTCCGCATCTGTCGCGTCAGCTGTAACGACAGGCTCCTAGTTTCGGCTTTTTGGGATGATGAGAAGATGGTGGGCTAAATTCACTTCTCCTTGTCTCCTTTATTTCCTAAAAAATAATAAAAATAAAAACTTAGTTCCTAAAGATGAAATAATTCTAATTACCTATTAAATATATATAAATAATAAATAATTAATAAAAATAAATTAGGTTTAATTAGGGATGCCAAGAGGGGCATCTCGTAAAGTAACCACTTCATGCATTCTTGGGACTTCAGTCCCCTGATAATGCTTCAATCTCTATCCCTTGACTTTAAATTTGTGCTCGTCCTTTAAATATTTGATTGCGATGACACCATGAGGAAAAACTTGCACCACTTGGAATGGGCCAGACCACGTAGATTTCAACTTTCCTGGAAAGAGTTTCAACCTAGTGTTGAACAACAACACAAGCTGCCCTGGGCAGAACTGTCGTGGCAGCAGCTTCTTATCATGCCACTTCTTCGTCTTGTCTTTGTAAATCGTTGCATTGTCATAGGCCATTGCTGGAATTTCTTCTATCTCATTCAAATCAAGTAGCCTTTTTTTCCTGCCCTGTCCAAGTCCATATTCACTGCCTTGATGGCCCAGTATGCTCTGTGCTCAATCTCAACAGGTAGATGGCATGTTTTTCCATAAATTAGCCGGTAGGGTGACATTCCCAATGGAGTTTTGAATGATGTTCTGTAGGCCCATAGTGCATCATTGAGGTGTACAGACCAGTCCTTTCGAGTTGGCTTAACCATCTTTTCAAGAATGTTCTTAACCTCTCTGTTGGATATTTCAGCGTGTCCATTGGTCTGAGGGTGGTATGTTGTTGCAATCCGATGTTTGACACCATACTTTTGTAAGGCAGCATCTATAACCCTATTATCAAAATGCTTCCCTTCATCACAAATGATCCCCTTGGGGATGCCAAATCTGGAAAATATATTTTTATTTAAAAACCTCTAAATCGTCTTGGCATCGTTTTTCTGAGTAGCGATCGCTTCAACCCATTTGGACACATAGTCCACTGCCAGGAGGATATATAAGTTCCCACATGATGCTGGGAATGGTCCCATAAAATCTATCCCCCAAATGTCGAAGATTTCGACTTCAAGAATGTTTTGCAGCGGCATCTCATGTCTCTTTAAGATGTTTCCAGTCCATTGACTTTTGTCACAGTTTTTGTAGAATGTCTAAGCATCCTTGAACAGTGACGGCCAATAAAATCTAGACTGGAAAACTTTGGCAGCAGTTTTATTACCACCTAAGTGTCCTCCATATTGTGAAGAATGGCAGTGATGGAGCACATCTTCCTATTCATCCTGTGGTACGCATCTCCTGATAATCTGATCTACACAATATTTGAAAAGAAGAGGTTCGTCCCAATAATAATGTTTAACATCATTTTGGAACCTCTTCCTAGCTTGATACTTAAGGTCAGGAGGAGTTATTCTGCTAACTAAATAATTAACGAAATCAGCATAGCAGGGGAGTTCAGAAAACTTACCTACCGTCGTGGTTGTCGCGGTAGTGCTTATGGCAGCGAACAACTGCTCGTCAGGAAAGGTCTCCAGTATGTGTGTCTCGTCTGTTGGGAGACTCTTTCCCTTCTCTAGTATTGACAAGTGATCTGCAACTTGGTTCTCTGTTCCCTTTTTGTCCTTGATTTCAAGGTCGAACTCTTGCAGCAGCAGAATCCAACGTATTAGTCTCGGCTTCGCATCCTTTTTTGCAAATGGATACTTTAACGCAGAGTGGTCTGTGTGGACTATGACCTTCATTCCAAATATGTATGAACGAAACTTGTCAATTGAGAACACCACAGCTAAAAGTTCCTTCTCCGTTGTGGTGTAGTTTACTTGGGTGTCGTTCAGTGTTTTGCTGGCATAATATATAACATGAAAGAGCTTGCCCTTCCTCTGCCCAAGTGCTGCCCCAACAACGTAGTCACTAGCATCACACATGATCTCAAATGGTAGTTTCCAATCAGGTGGCTGTATGATTAGGGCTGTGGTAGTTTCCAGAAGATGGCACAAGAGTTTGGTGATCTTCGAAAAGTTTACGATAAACCTCCGATAAAACCCAGCGTGCCCTAAGAAACTCCGGATTCCCTTGACTGTGGTAGGTGGCGGCATCTTTTCAATTACCTCGATCTTAGCTCTATCGACTTCTATGCCGCGGTAGCTTACTTTATGGCCTAGGACTATCCCTTCATCCACCATGAAGTGACATTTTTCCCAGTTCAATACCAAGTTTGATTTCTTGCATCTCTCGAGCACTTTCTGTAAGTTTCCTAGGCAGCTTTCAAAGTTGTCTCCAAAGACAGAGAAATCATCCATGAATATCTACAGGAAATCTTCCACAATGTCAGAGAATATTGCCATCATACACCTCTGAAAGGTTGCTGGTGCATTACAAAGTCCAAATGGCATCCTCCGAAAAGCGTAAGTACCATAAGGGCAAGTGAACGACGTCTTCTCTTGATCCTCCGGTGCGATGGCTATTTGGTTGTAACCTGAGTATTCATCAAGAAAACAGTAGTAAGGCTTTCCCGCTAATCTATCAAACATTTGATCAATAAATGGCAGGGGAAAGTGGTCATTCCGGGTAGCTTTATTAAGTTTCTGGTAGTCCATACAAACCCTCAAACCGGCCACAGTCGTGGTTGGGATTAACTCGTTTTCTTCGTTGGTTACCACGATTATTCATCCTTTCTTAGGAACGCACTGCACCGAGCTCACCCACTTGCTATCCGAGATGGCGTAAATTATTCCAGCATCTAGCCATTTGATGATCTCCTTACGAACCACCTCCAGCATAGCATCATTTAGACGTCTCTGGGCATCAATGGTTGGCTTGTGATCATCCTCTAAGAGGATTTTATGCATGCATAGTGCCGGGCTGATGCCTTGGATATCAGCTATCGTCCATCCAATAGCCCTTTTGTGCTGCTGCAGCATCCCTATCAGCTGCTGTTCCTGTTCCTGCATCAACTTGGAAGAGATGATTACGGGCAACGTATCATTTAATCCAAGGAAAACATATTTAAGCTACCCTGGCAGGGGCTTAAGATCTAGAACATGTGGCTCTACAGTTGATGGTTTTTGGACTATATGTTCATTCGAGGTATAGTTTAAGGGCTCGAATAACTTACTTGGACAATTACCTATCCAATTTACCTCCTCATGATCTTTAGTAACAGAAATGTCAGAGTCTAAGGAGCTGCTGTCGTCGTCGCTGCCGTGACAGTCTTCTAAGTGGCTGCTGGGGCAGTGGCAAAATTTGATGTCATGGCAGTCCGACCTGATGCAGGGTTGGTCAAGGATAACTTCAGTGATAGCCTTGCATTCTTCTTCTGCATCAGCATGTTTTATTGCTCGGAGAACATTCAACTTGATCTCTTGATCGTTCACTCTCATAGTGAGTTCTCCTTTTTCCACATCAATCAGTGATCTTCCTGTGGCTAAGAAGTGTCGCCCCAGGATTATTGGTGCATTCTCATCTGCTTCACAATCTAAGACAAGAAAGTCAGCATGAAAAATAAATTTATCCACTCTTACCAGAATATCTTCAATTTTCCTTCTGGTTGCACGTAAGAGTGGCCTGCCAGCTGCAGCATAACTGTTGTAGGTCGTGCTCGTCCGATACCTAATTTCCGAAACACAGATTTGGGCATTAAATTTATACTAACACCAAGATCACAAAGTGCCTTACCCACAAATTTGTCTCCGATTATGCACGGTATTAAGAAACTCCCAGGATCCTTCTTTTTCTAGGTTGGATGCTTGTGCAGAATAGTCATGCATCCTTTTGTCAGCTTAACCGTTTCAAATTCCCCAAGTCTGGATTTCATCGACATAGCGTCCTTGAGAAATTTGCCATAACCGGGCATCTCCTTTATAGCATCTAACAGCGGAATATTGATGTGAACTTGCTTAAAAATATCATAGATCTTCTTAAGCTGGGATTCCTGTTTCAATTTCTGTAATCGTTGAGGAAAAAGAGGTGGAGAACGATAATCTGAAATGCGTCCTTCCCACTGCATTCAGATATGATGAGGCTTAGGTTCTTCATCCTTCTCCTCTGTCCCTTATCCTGTCGTGACAGGTTCATCGGCAACATGTTGTTTGTTGGCTGCCGAGGCAGCGTTCTCGGCAGTCGATTCTAGGGCTGGTTCCTTAACTGATTCAGCTTCCTTCTCTGGCCTTGGTAATTTCTCGGCAGTCGATTATAGGGCAACATGTTGTTTGTTGGCTCATGTGTGGGTTGTCTAGCGTTTTCAGTATCGCTAGAGAATGCTCCATTCTGCCTTGGTTTAATATGTTGGGAAACTTGACCCATCCGTGTCTCCAGTGATTTCAGAGTAGCTTCATGGTTAGTCATCCGCATCTCTGTTTTATCCATGAATGTCTCAGTCTTCTTGACGAAGTGATTCATGTTCTCAATGTAAGTTCCTGTTTGAGACATAAACGTAGCCAAGGTCTGCTCCAGTATACTAGTCGTGGCAGCTGGTGGTTGTTGCGACTGTTGTTGCCGAGTCAATAATCTAGGTCCCCCTGGTTGTGAGTATTTTGTGCTTGAGGATTCATGGCATTGTTAGGGTTGCTCCAAGAGAACATGGGATCCTTTCTCCAGTTGGGATTATAGTTGTAGGAATCGTAGTTCTGTTTGTTGTAGTTCCCAACATACATCCCTTCCTCTAACTGTAGTAGACAATCTTCCGAACTGTGATCCCCATCGCAAGTTTCACATACCTCTTCAGCGGCGTAGACAAGTTGTGAATCTTTCTTCAAGATATTTTCCACTTCCTTTGTGAGATATGCCACATGTGTTTTGAGGGAACTGTCGGGCTCATAATCTTTCACAGCTAGTACTCGTTTACCCTCTCTTCTTGCTGTAGGAAACTGTTCCTCGTTCTTTTCCAGGTTTTTCAATACTACCATTGCTTCATCTAGATCATTGTCCAACAGCAATCCATTCGTTGTTGAATCAATTCTCATACGAGTCTGTATGTTAGCAGCATTATAAAACTTAATTACCTGGTTCCAAACGGGGAATCCAAGAATCGGGCAGTTCCTCAGTAGAGTGGTAAATCTGTCCCATGCCTCGTGCATTGGCTCGTCATCTTCCTGTTGAAAAATAGCAATTTCGTTACGTAATCCCTCAGATAAATGTGAAGGATTAAAACGAGACAAAAATTCACGAGTTAAATCTGCCCAAGTTCATATTGAACCCGATGTTAGTTTATTCCACCAAGTTTTCACCCTGTCCCTCAATGAATGAGGAAATAACTGAAGCCTCAATATCTCCAAAATTAATCCTGGTACTCTAAACGAACCACAGATTTCTTGGAACGTTTTCAGATGCTCCCTAGCATCCTGTGTAGCAGCACCACTAAATTGGCCAACGTTATTAATCATGCTGAACATGACAGGTTTCAACTCGAAATTTTTAGCTTCCACGTCTGGCAGGGTGGTTTCTAGTTCCACATGATCATTGATCATGTAGTCTCGGCATGACCGGCGTGCGGCAGCGGCATGAGGATCGGCAGGTTGTTCGTTCCTTCCATCTCCGACATGATCTTCAGGACCCTACGGATTCCCTTGGTTGTTCATTCTTTCTTAGTGCCTTTCGTTCACCATTGCTTCTAATTGTTCCTCCAGGTATTCGTTTCTTTCTACAAGAAGGCGGACTCTTTTCCTGATATTGCACGTTCGTTCGATTTCAGGGTCTAATTGGTGCTCAAGTTCTTTTCCTCGTTGAGATCTGCGCATAAGTGAACAAAAGACCTTGTGAAAGGTACATGGTGAACAATCCAAGTAAAACATAAAAATAAAAGAAGTGCAGTAAAAGGTAGGGTAAAGATATGTTGTTAGTCCGCGACAACGGCGCCAAAAACATGTTGCGTGTAAAAGTGTCTATCGCAATGTAGTGCAAGTGTACAAGACGCAAGTAGTAACGTGATATGTAAGTATCGGATATCGTCTCCACGGGGACAGGGCTAATAGTTTTAACCTTGGTTTTCTACACGAAAGGGAAAAGAAAGAGTTTAATAGTTTGTCACGAAATAATAAAGAAGATTGAAAATAAAAGAGTAAAATATTTAGAGTAAAGAATAGGCAGGTATTGATCTGCTCTGTAGTGCAGGTGTTGCAATATCTAAGACTTCTCTGCTCTGTTGTAGCGTCTATCGCGGCAGCGGTCTGTTGTTTTCGCGGCAGCGAACACACAACTCAGCACTTCAAGCTTGGTAAGAATCCCTGCTATGTCTTGGCCTATCCTTAGGTCCAAGTCTGTCGATGAACACATCTTTGATGATACCTCTCAACGTGAATCGAAGGATGAACACCGAAGTTGTTGAATTCTTCCTTAGCCACTTAATCTCGTCCTATCCCTAGGTCTGAGGTAGTTCAACCATAAACTGGAGAACCCGTACTTATTCCTTTCATATACTTAACTCTCCCGATATTAAGTAAATGTGTAATCTCACAATGCTCTCCCGATACTCTTGCAAGATGTTGAAAAACCAGAATAAGCAAACTTGAAGTCTATTTTATTGAACAAAGAAAATCCTAAAATAACACAATCCTTGCAACTACTTTGCAGAATCAACCCTTAGCCTTGGGGGAAGTTTAGAACGTGATGAGAATGGGAAAACGACTAGGGTTTAGGGGAAGAAGGCTAGAGAGTAAGATGTCCACCCCCTAGGTCGAATTACATGCCTTTATATAGGCATTGGGATCAAGTTTTCTAATATGGCAAGAATACAAGTTTAAACTAAAATACAACTCTATTAAAGACTAAATCTCCATAGCATATTTCTTTAATTCGTCCTTCCTTCTTGCTTGGAGTTTCTTCCTTGAACTTTGGGCTTGGCCTTCATTCTGATCTAGGGCTTGGCCTTTATTCTGATTTTAAAACATAAAGAAAGAGGAGGGAAAGCCATTTTGGCTATTTGCAACTAACTTTCCATTTTCTTTCAATTTTCATTTTCTCTCATTTTCTCTCAACCCAAACACTTTCTCTCCAGAGATTTACATCTGATTTTGTCACTCAAATCTTCCTTTTCAATTCTCTTTGGATTCCTAATCATCTCTACAACAAAACCTCACCATTTGCAAGTTGTTTCATCAAGCTTTTTGGTTCTAAAAAGGAGAAATTCAAGTTTGGAGGTAAGAACGTCCTTCTCCTCTAAACTATCAGTTCTTTACTGAAATTCCTAAGTTCTCAATCCTTGATTTGTGATTTGTTAAAGGCTTTTCAATTGAAATCTTGATTTTGGCTTAAAATGCAAGATTTGCTTGATTTTGGTGGAATTTTCGTGTGATCTGTTTGGGCAGTGTTTTGAGGTGTCAAATTGATGTTAAATGAATGCTAAATTGATTAGAAGTTGAGGTTTAAACAATGCAATCCCGGATAGGTTGAATTTCCTAAGTTTTGCTTGAGTTTTTGGTTGTTTTTGGAGTGTTTTTGGTGATCTGTTATACCTGGAGGTATAAGGACGTGTTTGAGATCATTTTGGATGTTAATTGATGTTTAAAAATGGTTAGAAGTGATGGATCTTGGCTGCGTTAAGTTTTGGAAGTGTTTGGAGGTGATTTCGGTTGTGTTTGGTAGCCGAAATGTTGGATTTGTGATGAGCAGCGAGTTGTGTTGTGTTGCTGGTGTTTTTAATGCATAAAGATGCATTAATGCTCTGTTTTTGTGTGCTTGAAACAGGGGAGTTTGATCCGTGAGCTTTAGAGGTGTTGCGGAAGGTTTCGAACGCTTGGAAGGCTTGTTGGCTAGCCTTGTTTTGTGTATCGGTGAGTGAAGTTGGGTTTTCAGCTTTTAAACCAAGGTTTGAAGGATTTGGGAGCTTAGTTTAAGTCTAAACAACTTTGCTAAGCTCAAGAGTAAGTAAATGGATTTTCGCTCTTGAATTGTGTTGTGATTTGGCTTTTAAAGCAATTGTGTTTGATGGTTGCAATGCATGTGATTTGCATGGTTTATATTCTGTTTTGAAAGCATATTTTTAGCATGGTTTAATGTTGGTTTTGAAAGCCATATGTGAAGGATGCTCAAGGTAAGAGATCCTTGGTTTTGTACATGGAAATTGTGGTTTTGATGCATGGTGTTGCATGATGTTTAATGGCTTTGTGTAATGCTTTAAAACAGTGGATTGATGATGGTAAATGATGGTTTTTGCATTATGGTTATGCATGTGAATCATTGGACTAATGTGGTAAGATGGTTATATTGGCAAGTGATGTAAGTGGTTCTTGGTTTCTTTGATCGGATATAGTTAGCCGGCTATAGGATTGGGTGCACCGTGAATAAAGTCGCCTTGGAGGTGGAGTGGTTAAGTGTGAACCGGTAAACTCCCTTCAAGTATCCTAACGAGATGGTTAAGGTCATAATGGAGGTGGAATGCCCATTCGAAGACCTTGGTTAACCAAAGGTTATATGGTGGTTAAAAGTCCATATATGGGAACCTTGTGCTTGTTAAGATCACAATGGTGGTGTAAAGTCCATGTGTGGATCTTGTATAGGGTGTCTCGGATCTCGTTAGTGATGTTATACAACTACCAATCGGTGATGCAAAGGTTGTATGGTGTTTGAAAGTCCATACATGGGAACCTTGTGCATGTCAAGGTTGTATGGTGTTTGAAAGTCCATACATGGGAACCTTGGGAAAAGTTGAGGTTGTATGGTGTTTGAAAGTCCATACATGGGAACCTCGGGAAAAGTTGAGGTTGTATGGTGTTTAAAAGTCCATACATGGGAACCTCGGGAAAAGCTAAGGTTGTGTGGTGTTTAAAAGTCCATACATGGGAACCTTAGGATGGTGAGGTCAAATGGTGTTTAAAAGTCCATTTGGAGACCTTGGATTGGTAGTATGTATGAAGCGTGGGGGACAACGCTTGTGATCCGCGTATCCGATTGGGTGTTGAGTTGAAAAGTGGATGTGTTGATCACTTGGAAGCCAATAGAATGTTCTTGTTTATAATGAAGCATGAGATGCTTGGAAAGATGCATGGTTGCATGAAAAGTGGTTAATGCTTGTGAATGCATGTTTACTTGTTAAGTTGAACAAGTGTTGATTATCATTTGGTAAATGATGCATGTGTGCATGGGATCTCTTAAATGCCTTGGAGTCTTGTTAAGACTTGTTTTAAAAGGCATGTGATGATGATGTGTGGTTCATATGTTGCCTTTGGTTATGCATGTGTTGGATTGATTGAGTAAATGGTTTTAAAGGGTTTCTTGCTTGAATGGTTTTCAAGTATAAGAAAGGTATAACATGAAATGGAGGTGTTTTCCAAGGTTTTGAATTTAACTTGGCATATGGTGTTTATGCATGGAATGGTTAAATGGATGATTTTGCAAGTTGTGCTTTGAAAAGGTTTTTTTAGCTTGCTAAGCTAAGGGTTGGTTTTCATGAATGTGCAATGCATGGTTTTAAGCATGATGTTGAAAAAGGGTTTTCAAACTTTGCTTGGTTATCAAATCGGGTTTGTTTTAAAAGTGATTTTATGACCCGCTGCATTGATGGTGTTTTGATTTTGAGCATTCCTCACTAAGGATTATGTGCTTACGCTCCTTTTTGTCCATCAATGCAGATTCTTGAAGTTTGGACAGCTAGAAGCAAGGGATTCAAGGAGGACTCCAATTGAGATGTATGTCTCGGTGAATAGCTATAGTTAACAAAGGCAATGGGGGTAGAATCTCTTGGGATGTGGTTTATGTGTTCGAATATGTTCGAATATGTTCGGACAAGGATGGTTATATGTTGTTGATGTTGTTGGAACATGTAATTGGCTTTTATGAGATTGATTTGGAAGTTTATGCTTGAATGGTTGCTTGTGTAGGAAGCATGCCTATAGATTTGGGGCTTTTCGTATATGTTGATATTTTGTTGAATTGTTGATGCAAGTATGTCTCATATATGTTGAATTGCATGTTGGTAAAGTTTGGTGGCAATTGGAGTATGTTTGGATGTTTAATTGCATGTTTAAGTATGCATTTTGGGGCAATCTGTGCAGGGTGTTTCGGAACAGTGCCTGCCGTTTCGGAACGGGTACCTTAAACAAGCCAAGGCCTCCGAAACGGGAGAGACCGTTCCGAAACGGTTTGGCTACTTCCAGCCCGTGTTTCGGTACGCGTTGCGGAACGGCCCCGCGTTTCGAAACGGGCTCTGCCTGTTTCGGAACGGGTGACCGTTGGGGGCTGACATTGGCAGTTAAATGTCTTGAATTGTTTGCATTTTGGTCTTGAATCTTGTTTGTGCAATTGTATGAGTTTGGAATGTCAGTTTGAGCTGAAATTTGACAGTGAAGCACGAAACCTGATTAATTCCAAGTTGGTAACTTTAATTTGGTTTAAGCCCTCTTATTTATCAGAAATTACAATTTGGTCCCTAAAGTTGTAATTTGTTCAATTGGGTCCATGTTTGATCTCTGATGTTTGTGATCTTTGAGTATGATGTTTGGGTGATCACAATTAGTGCTAATGTTCATCTAGACAAGATTAAAAAGAAAAAAAGGGTCGTTAATCAAAGTTGACTTTCGGGTTGACTTTGGTTTTCCCCGTGTGACTTTCTTAATTCGGGTCAACCGTCTAGGCCGGGTTAAGGGGGTTACATTTGGTGGTATCAGAGCTGAGTTGCGAATGCTTGGGGAAAACGGTAAGTTGTTGTGATGTGTGTTTGATGTTTACCTTGTTGTGTGGTTGAAAGTTGGTTGAAACACGTGTTTTTGAGCAAGATGCTGATGTTTTCAAGCATGATTTGTGGTTATGAATATTGGTTGAGCTTATATGGATTTGTGCTAATGCTGTGAGCTGGTGTTATGCTTGATGAAAGTGAAATGAGTATGTTATGTTGCTAGTATGCTGTTGCAAGTGGATGTTGTTTGGTGTAAGCATGATCAAAGTATGTTGTTTGATATGCTTGATGTTGTGATATCCATGTTTGTGTTGACTATTATGTCATGTAAAAGGGGAGGATTCGGGATACCCATTGCCTTATTAATATAGCTATTGTGTTATTTTGGAGTTGGAGTTTGAATCCTTGCTTAAAGCTGGTCTAACTGGTTTGTTTGTTTTGTTGTGAATGTTTGTTGTTGTTAGTAGTATGGCGAAGTCGATGTTAGAATGGCAGTTGGGTGAGATGGTTGCTGCCTTAGGGCAGGTGGTTAGGGCATGGAATTCACCCTTCTGTAGAGGTGTTTTGTCTCAGTCTTCTGTGCCTGGAGTTGAGGTGGTAAGGCAGGAGAAAGAAGCTGGTTCTGTGGTGAAGAGTTCATCACCTGTTGCTCAAGAGGTGTTGGGAACATCTCAGGCTGTGGTAAAGGTAAAGTCAGTGGATGTGCTGGCTGTGGGATGTGTGGGTTTGCCGAAGCAGCGTTTGCTTGATCTGGGTGCTGTGGAGTATCATGGTTCTTCACCGGAGATGTTTGAGGCCTGGTTGGCGGATGTGATTCTGATTTTGGATCAGGAAGGCTGTGATTATGCTTGTAAGCTGGGAAGTGTTGTTTCTTTGATGCTGGAGGATGCGTGTGCCTGGTGGACATCTGTGGCGGTGGCGTCACATATCCATGATATTGACTGGGATTTCTTTGTATCTGCCTTTACGAAAGGTATCTTGGAGAGAAGTTTCCAAGGGTTAAGCAATGTGAAGGTAGTGCTGTTGTTGAGCAAGTGTTGCTTGAGCAAGGAGTGGAAGCTCAGCCACCGGTATGTGACCGTTGTGAAAGGCACCATGTTGGAGGTTGTTGGGGCGCGGGTGCTTGTTGGAACTGTGGTTCTAAAGTGCATGTGAAGCGTGATTGTCCCCTTGGGGTGAAGTCAGCTTTGGTGATAGCCAAAGGGCCTTTGAAAGGTCGTGGGCACGGCCGAGGCAAGGTTCAGAGGTGGCAGAAAGAGCAGAAGGTTGTGAAGAGTTTGGGAAATGAGAATTGCTGGAAATGTGGGTCTGCTGGACATATGAGACGTGATTGTTTGATGTTGGCTCGGAACATCCAAGATTCCTTACCGCAAGAGGTCGGTGGTGATCTTAGTGTGTTAGCTGGTGTTACAGTGGTGTGGCAGGAGGATGATGGTTCCGCGAGAAAGAGAGCTCGTCTGATGAAGCTTCAGGGTGGTGTTGTGTTTTCAGGTAACCTTGTTAAGTAATCTTTGCTCTAGTTACCCTGGTTTGGTTTCTGTTGGTTTTCCTTGCGTGGTAAGTCTAGTCTTGTTGCTAGCATGTTTGGGGTGATAGTTGTAGTTTGGAAACATCTTTGGTGTGAAGAAGGTTTTAGTGAGTATCTTGTGGTTAATGGTTGTTGGAATGATGGAGTTAGATAAGTTAGAAGTGAGGTAGGAGGATGTTCTTAGACGGATTTTGAGGATGTTATTGGAGGGTGTGAACTGGCATTCATGCACAGTTAAAATCATTGTTATATGCTATATTATATATCTGCTGGTCCATGCATACATGTGGCATGACATTAGAGGTTTTGCATACATGTACATCAGGCATTGATAGGGCATGTAGGTGATCATGCATACGATGTACACACTCGCTAATAACTAATCGAATCTGTTAGTGTGGTGGTTGGGTTAGGTTGGATGATGGGTTTTTAGAGGTTCTTTTGGTGCTGGGTGAGAGTTAGAAGCAATGGAGAATATTAAGCTAGTGCTGGAGAGTGTGAGAGTAGTATAGCCTGTGGTAGAAGGATAGTGTTTGTTGTTTAAAGAGTTTAGTGGTTTGGTGGTGGAGAGTACCGGTTGAAGTTAGAATCGGTCAAGTGGTTTGAATGGCTAAGTGGAAGGGGTAGTTCCTTGGTGCTAAAGGATGTTGCAGTTTAGTGGTTGTGTTTCCAAGTGCTGAAGCAGCTTAGCATTTAAGTTGTTGTGGAAGGGTTGTGTTTGTAAGTGTTGGTTCTTAGTAACCTTCGAAGAGTTGAGAAGATGATCTGTATGTTTAAGTTGGGCGATGTTCTAGTAAGGCAGGTGTTGTGGTCAAAGCTTGTGGTGAATAGGCAATGAAAGATCGAAGGTCGGTGTTGTTTGAAAGGATTCTTGTGAGAAGTGGTTGGCTGGTTGTGGTTAGGTAAGTTCCGTTTGTAGCCAGCTGGTGGTGTGTGATACGGTTGGCGGAGTCGAGTTGGGGTTGTGATGTAAATTTTGGAATCTGGGTGAGTAGTCCTTGTGAGTTGTTATGGTAATGATGGTGGCGGATGTGAAGGATTGTTAGCATTCGTTGAGGAGTTTGGGTAAGCAGTTGATGCTTAAGAATTTTTGCTTGTTGGGAAAATTCTTGGAAGAGGTTTGGGAGTTTGCAAGAGTTTTTGGAAGCAGAGAAGTTTGCATAGTGGTTGAATTGGTTTGGTTGGTGTCACTGTGTAAACAAGTCTTGGGGGTTGTGTGTTACAGTGTTGTGTGCTGTAATAGTTGAAGTTCTTCAGGTTGATGTTGGGGCTGTGTACAGTCCGGATATGTGAAAGGTTAAGTTGTGGCCATCTTTGTGTGTTCTGGATTTTGTGAACAGTATGTGGTGGTGATGAGTTTGGTGGAGTTTTGTGTGAAAAGTATTCAGTGGTGGTTGAGGCTGTTGTGTTGCCTTGTGTGTTGGTTTGAGAAGGTTGTGGTTCCCTTTTCGCCAGTTGAAATTTCGAGGACGAAATTTCCTAAGGGGGGGAGAGTTGTAACGCCCCAGTTTTGGGCTTAGAAGTCTTGGGCGTTGACCGGTTCGGTCAAAGTGCTGATCGAATATATAAAGGAGAAATTAGGAAAGCCTAGTTCGGGTTGCATTAAAAATATGGAAAAATGTTCTAAAATCATCTTTTAATATATATAAGTGAACTGTGAAATCAATTTTGAAAAATGAGGTTCGGAAGGTTGACATTTTGGCTAGTGACCAAAATGTAATTTTTGAAAGTTGCGTGACTGTTTTATAAAGGATTGAAAGTTTGAATCTTTAAGGAGCTATTATTCCAAAAAGAGTTTCTCCAGATTTTTCTAAGATATTTTAAGGCTTTATTCTGATTTTAAAACATAAAGAAAGAGGAGCGAAAGCCATTTTGGCTATTTGCAACTAACTTTCCATTTTCTTTCAATTTTCATTTTCTCTCATTTTCTCTCAACCCAAACACTTTCTCTCCAGAGATTTACATCTGATTTTGTCACTCAAATCTTCCTTTTCAATTCTCTTTGGATTCCTAATCATCTCTACAACAAAACCTCACCATTTGCAAGTTGTTTCATCAATCTTTTTGGTTCTAAAAAGGAAAAATTCAAGTTTGGAGGTAAGAACGTCCTTCTCCTCTAAACTATCAGTTCTTTACTGAAATTCCTAAGTTCTCAATCCTTGATTTGTGATTTGTTAAAGGCTTTTCAATTGAAATCTTGATTTTGGCTTAAAATGCAAGATTTGCTTGATTTTGGTGGAATTTTCGTGTGATCTGTTTGGGCAGTGTTTTGAGGTGTCAAATTGATGTTAAATGAATGCTAAATTGATTAGAAGTTGAGGTTTAAACAATGCAATCCCGGATAGGTTGAATTTCCTAAGTTTTGCTTGAGTTTTTGGTTGTTTTTGGAGTGTTTTTGGTGATCTGTTATACCTGGAGGTATAAGGACGTGTTTGAGATCATTTTGGATGTTAATTGATGTTTAAAAATGGTTAGAAGTGATGGATCTTGGCTGGGTTATGTTTTGGATGTGTTTGGAGGTGATTTCGGTTGTGTTTGGTAGCCGAAATGTTGGATTTGTGATGAGCAGCGAGTTATGTTGTGTTGCTGGTGTTTTTAATGCATAAAGATGCATTAATGCTCTGTTTTTGTGTGCTTGAAACAGGGGAGTTTGATCCGTGAGCTTTAGAGGTGTTGCGGAAGGTTTCGGATGCTTGGAAGGCTTGTTGGCTAGCCTTGTTTTGTGTATCGGTGAGTGAAGTTGGGTTTTCAGCTTTTAAACAAAGGTTTGAAGGATTTGGGAGCTTAGTTTAAGTCTAAACAACTTTGCTAAGCTCAAGAGTAAGTAAATGGATTTTCGCTCTTGAATTGTGTTGTGATTTGGCTTTTAAAGCAATTGTGTTTGATGGTTGCAATGCATGTGATTTGCATGGTTTATATTCTGTTTTGAAAGCATATTTTTAGCATGGTTTAATGCTGGTTTTGAAAGCCATATGTGAAGGATGCTCAAGGTAAGAGATCCTTGGTTTTGTACATGGAAATTGTGGTTTTGATGCATGGTGTTGCATGATGTTTAATGGCTTTGTGTAATGCTTTAAAACAGTGGATTGATGATGGTAAATGATGGTTTTTGCATTATGGTTATGCATGTGAATCATTGGACTAATGTGGTAAGATGGTTATATTGGCAAGTGATGTAAGTGGTTCTTGGTTTCTTTGATCGGATATAGTTAGCCGGCTATAGGATTGGGTGCACCGTGAATAAAGTCGCCTTGGAGGTGGAGTGGTTAAGTGTGAACCGGTAAACTCCCTTCAAGTATCCTAACGAGATGGTTAAGGTCATAATGGAGGTGGAATGCCCATTCGAAGTCCTTGGTTAAGCAAAGGTTATATGGTGGTTAAAAGTCCATATATGGGAACCTTGTGCTTGTTAAGATCACAATGGTGGTGTAAAGTCCATGTGTGGATCTTGTATAGGGTGTCCCGGATCTCGTTAGTGATGTTATACAACTACCAATCGGTGATGCAAAGGTTGTATGGTGTTTGAAAGTCCATACATGGGAACCTTGTGCATGTCAAGGTTGTATGGTGTTTGAAAGTCCATACATGGGAACCTTGGGAAAAGTTGAGGTTGTATGGTGTTTGAAAGTCCATACATGGGAACCTCGGGAAAAGTTGAGGTTGTATGGTGTTTAAAAGTCCATACATGGGAACCTCGGGAAAAGCTAAGGTTGTATGGTGTTTAAAAGTCCATACATGGGAACCTTAGGATGGTGAGGTCAAATGGTGTTTAAAAGTCCATTTGGAGACCTTGGATTGGTAGTGTGTATGAAGCGTGGGGGACAACGCTTGTGATCCGCGTATCCGATTGGGTGTTGAGTTGAAAAGTGGATGTGTTGATCAGTTGGAAGCCAATATAATGTTCTTGTTTATAATGAAGCATGAGATGCTTGGAAAGATGCATGGTTGCATGAAAAGTGGTTAATGCTTGTGAATGCATGTTTACTTGTTAAGTTGAACAAGTGTTGATTATCATTTGGTAAATGATGCATGTGTGCATGGGATCTCTTAAATGCATTGGAGTCTTGTTAAGACTTGTTTTAAAAGGCATGTGATGATGATGTGTGGTTCATAAGTTGCCTTTGGTTATGCATGTGTTGGATTGATTGAGTAAATGGTTTTAAAGGGTTTCTTGCTTGAATGGTTTTCAAGTATAAGAAAGGTATAACATGAAATGGAGGTGTTTTCCAAGGTTTTGAATTTAACTTGGCATATGGTGTTTATGCATGGAATGGTTAAATGGATGATTTTGCAAGTTGTGCTTTGAAAAGGTTTTCTTAGCTTGCTAAGCTAAGGGTTGGTTTTCATGAATGTGCAATGCATGGTTTTAAGCATGATGTTGAAAAAGGGTTTTCAAACTTTGCTTGGTTATCAAATCGGGTTTGTTTTAAAAGTGATTTTATGACCCGCTGCATGGATGGTGTTTTGATTTTGAGCATTCCTCACTAAGCATTATGTGCTTACGCTCCTTTTTGTCCATCAATGCAGATTCTTGAAGTTTGGACAGCGAGAAGCAAGGGATTCAAGGAGGACTCCAATTGAGATGTATGTCTCGGTGAATAGCTATAGTTAATAAAGGCAATGGGGGTAGAATCTCTTGGGATGTGGTTTATGTGTTCGAATATGTTCGGACAAGGATGGTTATATGTTGTTGATGTTGTTGGAACATGTAATTGGCTTTTTTGAGATTGATTTGGAAATTTATGCTTGAATGGTTGCTTGTGTAGGAAGCATGCCTATAGATTTGGGGCTTTTCGTATATGTTGATATTTTGTTGAATTGTTGATGCAAGTATGTCTCATATATGTTGAATTGCATGTTGGTAAAGTTTGGTGGCAATTGGAGTATGTTTGGATGTTTAATTGCATGTTTAAGTATGCATTTTGGGGCAATCTGTGCAGGGTGTTTCGGAACAATGCCTGCCGTTTCGGAACGAGTACCTTAAACAAGCTCAGGCGTCCGAAACGGGAGAGACCGTTCCGAAACGGTTTGGCTACTGCCAGCCCGTGTTTCGATATGCGTTGCGGAACGGCCCCGCGTTTCGAAACGGGCTCTGCCAGTTTCGGAACGGGTGACCGTTGGGGGCTGACATTGGCAGTTAAATGTCTTGAATTGTTTGCATTTTGGTCTTGAATCTTGTTTGTGCAATTGTATAAGTTTGGAATGTCCGTTTGAGCTGAAATTTGACAGTGAAGCAAGAAACCTGATTAATTCCAAGTTTGTAACTTTAATTTGGTTTAAGCCCTCATATTTATCAGAAATTACAATTTGGTCCCTAAAGTTGTAATTTGTTCAATTGGGTCCCTGTTTGATCTCTGATGTTTGTGATCTTTGAGTATGATGTTTGGGTGATCACAATTAGGGCTAATGTGCATCTAGACAAGATTAAAAAGAAAAAAATAAGGGTCGTTAATCAAAGTTGACTTTCGGGTTGACTTTGGTTTTCCCCGTGTGACTTTCTTAATTCGGGTCAACCGTCTAGGCCGGGTTAAGGGGGTTACAACCTCCTCTGCCACCACCTGGAGGTGGGGAGCAGGTGTAACAAGGACAAGCTGGTCCCGGTTTGGGTAATTTGGCCCCACTAGTTGAGGCCATTACCTGAGCGTTTCAGGCTGTTGTTGCCGGAGCGAAAGTGCAGGCCCCTACAGCTGAGCAGGTGGGTCTACCTTTGGAGAGGTTGTAATGATGAGCGCAAGCTTGGATGTGCCATTTCCTTGCTACAAGGTGATGCTTACAGTTGGTGGACAACTACCACAGCTGGTATGAAACCTAAGGAAGTTGATTGGGAGTACTTCAGGGGTGCCTTCTGGAGAAAGTATCTAGGTGTGAGATACTTGGATGAGAATAAACGAGTGTTTATGTCTCTCGATCAAGGTAACCTATCGGTGGCTGAGTACGAGGTCTAGTTCGTACGCTTGAGCAAGTATGCTCCTGAGCTGGTACCTAGTGAGAGGCATCGATGTGATCGCTTCTGGTATGGTTTGGCGCAAGAAGTTAAGACGTACATGCTAGCTGTAGACTACACAAATTTTAGTGTGCTTGTGTGTCGGGCAAAGGACATTGAGCAGAACTTGGGTTTGTCTTCTAGAGGTCTTAGTTCTAGCTCTCGGAAGAGAGCTACTGAGTATAGTTCTGGTGGTGGACGGAACAAGAGAAGCCGTGATACGAGACATCAGCCTGAGGAATGGCGTGTTGTTCCGGGTCGAGGTGGAAATGCTCAAGGAGGTCGTACGAGATCCAAGAAGCATACATGATGGACACGTGGTTCGAGGGACCATTTGAGGCGAGATTTTCCTCGAGCAGCTAGAGAGGTTCAGGCTCCTATTGTGGTGACAAGGAACTCCTGATGGAATTGTGGTTCAGCAGATCATATGAGGAGAGAGTGTCCTTTGTTGGCTGGTGGAGGCCAAGGATGTGCTCCTGTGGTAACTGCACCTCAAAGAGGTCGTGGGCGCGGCCGTGGGAATTTTCAGAGGAGAGATGAGGGGCATCGAGGTATTGCTCACGTTGTAGCCGTTCGACCTGAGAAAGGTGGACCAGCGAGGGTGTATGCTCAGCGCGAGGAGCGCAACGATACCAATGTGATCGCAGGTACCTTTGCTCTCCAGTCTTTATCTTTGCTGGCTTTGATTGATTCTGGATCCACGCATTCTTATATCTTGAGTGAGCATGCACATTTTCTTAATATACCTATTTTGATGCTTGAATTAGGAATGCAAGTGACTAGTTCTTTTGGGTTTAGGGTTTAGGGTTTAGGGTTAAGGTTGTTGTGGTAGGTGAGAATGTGAAATTCTTGTCGAATGTGATTTCGGCTTTGGAAGCAAACCGTATGATGAGGTTGGGTTGTGAGGCTTACCTTGCTTATGTGATGAATCCTGGTACCAAGGATGTGCGTGTGCAGGATATTCGAACTGTTTATGATTTTCCAGGTGTCTTTCTAGAAGAATTGTCTGGATTGCCACCAAACATGGAAGTTGAGTTTGGTATAGAGTTGTACGAGAACACAACTCCGGTGTCCATTGCTTCTTATCGCATGGAACCTAAAGAGTTAAAAGAGTTGAAATTGCAATTGCATGAGTTGTTGGATCGAGGTTTCATCCGGCCAAGTGTGTCACCTTGGGGTGCACCGGTCCTGTTTGTGAAGAAGAAAGATAGGATGATGAGAATGTATATAGATTATCGGCAACTGAACAAGTTTACGATCAAGAACAAGTATCCCTTACCTAGAATATGATCTCTTTGATCAATTCCGGGGAGCCTCAGTGTTTTCTAAGATAGACTTAAGATTGGGGTACTATCAGCTAAAAGTGAAGGATGTGGACGTACCTAAAACTGCTTTTCGGACGAGGTACGAGCATTATGAGTTTTTGGTGATGCCGTTTGGTTTGATCAACGCGTCTGTTGCTTTCATGGACACGATGAATCGTGTATTCTATGAATTCTTGGATCAGTTTATGGTGGTGTTCATCGATGATATCCTTGTGTATTCGCGTACCGAGGAGGATCATGATAAGCACTTGAGAATCATTTTGCAAGCGTTGTTGGAAAATCAGTTGTATGCGAAGCTGAGTAAATGTGAGTTTTGGCTTAGGGAAGTGGTCTTCCTTAGGCATGTGGTATCAGCTGAGGGTATTCACGTTGATCCACAAAAAGTAGAGGCTGTAATGAGTTGGAAAGTGCCTAAGTCAATGACTGAGGTACGAAGTTTCCTTGGGTTGGCTTGGTACTACTGTAGGTTTGTCGAGGGTTTTTCAAAGATAGCAGCACCTTTGACCAAGTTGTTGCAAAAGAATGTTCGCTTTGAGTGGTCGGAGGTGAGGCATCAAGCTTTTGAGAAGCTGAAGGAAGCTTTGACGCAAGCTTCTATTTTGATTCAACCTGAATCGGGTAAGGAATTTATGGTCTATAGTGATGCGTCTATTGTTGGGTTGGGCTGTGTGTTGATGCAGAAGGGTAAGGTGGTGGCCTATGAATCTAGGCAGTTGAAGGTGCATGAGCGCAACTACCCTACTCATGATCTTGAGCTTCCAGCTATGATGTTTGCCTTGAAGATTTGGAGGCATTACCTATATGGTGAGAAATGTGTTGTGTTCACAAACCACAAGAGCTTGAAATACCTTATGTCTCAGAAGGAGTTAAATCTTAGGCAACGACATTGGGTGGAGTTACTTAAGGATTATGATCTAGCGATTGAGTACCACTCGGGCAAGGCTAATGTTGTGGTCGATGCTTTAAGCCCGAAGGTGGATGTTGAGTTGAGAGCGATGTTTGCTCGTTTGAGCATATCGCATGATGGTGGTCTTGTGGCGGAGTTGCAAGTGAAACCATCTTTGTCACAGTTGATTAAAGACAAATAGTTGCTTGATGATTCTCTTTTTTAGCATGTTCAAGACATTGCGGAGGATAGACCTTTGGATTTCAGCTTTAGCGATGATGGTATTCTGTATTTTGGAAGTCGAATATTGGTGCCAGATGATGCTAAATTAAGGCGCACTATTCTGACGGAAGCTCATTATAGTCCTTTTGCTATGCACCCGGGTAGTACAAAGATGTATCGTGACCTAAAGGATGAATATTATTGGGTAAGGTTGAAAAGGATGTAGCTGAGTTCGTTAGTAAGTGTATGGTTTGTCAGCGAGTGAAGGTTGAGCATCAGGTTCCTTCTGGATTGTTTCAGCCTTTGAGAATTCCAGAATGGAAGTGGGAGAGAATCACTATAGATTTTGTGTCTGGTTTGCCTTTGTCGCCAACAAAGAAGAATTCAGTTTGGGTGATTGTGGATCGGCTTACGAAGTGTGCGCATTTTCTACCTGTGCATACTACATATGCCTTGGATAAGTTGGCTGAGCTATACATAGCTGAGATTGTGTGGTTTCACGGTGTGCCAAAGTCTATTGTGTCGGATAGGGATCCGAGGTTTACAACGTGATTTTGGGAATGTTTGCATCAAGCCTTGGGTACACGGTTGAACTTCAGCACTTCTTATCATCCACAGAGAGATGGATAGTCAAAACGTGTGATTCAAGTGCTTGGGAAAAGCACTTGCCGTTTGTTGAGTTTACGTATAATAACAGTTACCAGGTAAGTATCCAAATGGCTCCATACGAGGCTTTGTATGGGAGGTGATGTAGAACCCCTCTTTGTTGGGTAAAAGCCGGGCAAAAGTTGATTTCAATGCCGGCTATGCTTAAGTGAACCACCGAGAAGGTGAATCTCATTTGTGAGTGGTTAAAAGCAGCATCGGATAGGCAGAAGTTTTACACGGACTTGTAGCGTAAGGAAATTGAGTTCACGGTTGGCAAACGTGTGTTCTTGAAGGTATCGTCTTGGAATAAGGTGATGAGATTTGGGCGTAAGGTAAGCTTAGTCCAAGGTTTATTGGACCTTACGAGATTGTGGAGCGTATTGGTCCTGTGGCATATCGGTTGAGATTGCCTGTAGAGTTGGAGAAGATACATGATGCGTTTCATGTCTCCATGTTAAGAAAGTACAAATCGAATCCTTCGCATGTGATGCATGTTGAGGAGATAGAGTTGAATATGGATCTGTCATATGATGAGGAACCAGTGATGGTTCCGGATGTAAGTAGCAAGGTTCTTCGTGGTAAGACGATATAACTTGTGAAGGTGTTGTGGCGACATCGAGGAGTTGAGGAAGCCACGTGGGAAAGCAAGGCGGACATGCTAAGGCAGTTTCCGCATCTCTTTCCATCAGGTTAGAATTTCGAGGACGAAATTTCCTAAGTGGGGGAGGGTTGTAACGCCCTGGTTTTGGGCCTAGATGTTTAGTCATCGGATCGGACCGGTCGAGAACGGTTCGAATCGCGTAAGGTGATTTTAGGAAATCAAGGATCGGGATAGGATAAAATTGTGATAAAAATTTCTAAAATCCTATAAAATATAATTAAGAGGTTGGTCAAATCAATTTTACTAAAAGGGTTTTGGAAAACAAACATTTTGAGTAGTGACCAAATTGTAAAGTTTCAAAAATGGGAAAAATGTGTTTTTAAAGGTGGAAGCCAAAATCGTAGAATCTCTAGGGGGCTTTAAGTCAATTTGACCTTTCTTCAATATGACATGTGATTTAAATGGGATTTAATTAAATAATTTTAATTAGAATTTGATATTAATTAATTGGTACTTAGTGGATTTTCATCTTGACGTAACTACCAATTCCCTCTCATTCTAGCCAAACACCATTTTCTCTCATCTTTTCCAGAATTCTTTCTCCCAAAAATCCTCTCAACATTTCCTAAATCTTTTTCAAGAGATTTTCTTTAATTCTTCAAGATTTTTGCAAGGAAAACTTGTCATCTATTGAAGGAAGCAATGACTGGAGATAAATCCCATTCTCAACCTATAATCTAAGTTCTTTATTGAAATTCCCAAGATATTTGGCTTCTAATAACTATTTTTGATTGAGTTTTCAATATAGTTTTGATTTGAGATCAAAATCTTGTGAAAATGTGGATGAAATCTTGATTTTCGGACTTGATGAGTTGGGCACAGTTTTGTGTTGATTTTAATTGATTTCTAAGTTGGTTTATATGCTAAAGTGAGGTGTGGTTAATATAGATCCCGAAGTCCTTGAGATCCTTGAGTTTCTTGGTAGTTTTAAGTGTGATTTTGAGGTGTAATGGTGGAATTTTGATTGCTGGAGGTATAAGGATGAGTTAGGATGTTTATTAGATGTGTTTTGATGTTGATAATTCTTTGGAAGTGTTGTATGATGGCTGGGCTTGGTTTAGGAGGTAATCGATTGAGTTTTCGGTTGTGTTGGAAGGGTATTTTGGTGTAGTTTGAGTGGGCAACGAGTTTATAGATTGTTGCTGGTGTTAGAATGCATTTTAATGAATTTAGATCTCTGTTTTGTTGATGTGAAAATAGGGGATCTTGATCAAGAAGCTAACGAGGTGATTTTGGAGGCTCCAAAGGTGTAATTTTCGTGTCGGTGAACAAGGCTTCGCATATCGGTGAGTGGAAATGCAGTTTCCTGCTTTGTAACGCTTTGAGCGTGCTCTTGGGAGCTTAGTGTAAGTTTGATACACTTAACTAAGCTCAAGTGTAAGTGTTTCGGTAATCCCTCTCTTGGAAATGTGCTAAGTTGGATGAAAATGCATTTGATGTAAGAGTTGATTTGTTTACTGTGTTTAAGCATGGTTTAGTGCTGGATTTTAATGTCATTATGTTAAGGATTCACTAGGTAAGTGATCCTTGGTTTTCATATGAAAATGCATATGATGTTAAGCATGTGTGCTTAGGGAAATGTCATTGTGGTTATGCTTGAAAAACAGTGGATTAATGTGGATAAATGATTATATTGGCAAGTGATGAAAACGGTTTTTGGTTACTTAAATCAGATGTAGTTAGTCGACTATAGGATTGAGTGCACCGTAAATAAAGTCGTCTTAGATGTCGAGGGGTTGTGATTGTGCCGTAATCTCCATCCTATTACCCTAACGATTGAGGAATTATACAACTATCGATGAGTGATGTTGAGGGGTTGTGATTGTGCTATTAATCTCCATCACGGGTGTTGAGGGGTTGTGATTGTGCCATTTGTCTCCACCTTGTGTAGTCTGGTAGTTTGTATGAAGCTTGAGGGACAATGCTTGTAATCCGTGTATCCGATTGTGTCTTGTGTTGAAATGGTTTATGGATTATCACTTGTGAGCCAATATAATGTAAATGGCAATGTGAAGCATGAGATGCTTGTATATGATGCAAGAGTGCATGAGATATATGTCTATGTTGCAAGATTGCATGTGATGCTTTCTAAAGCATGAGCAATGGTTTTATTGCCGTTTATGATTGATGCATATTTGCATTAGGTTTCAAAAAGTGTATTGAAGTCTTGAGAAGACATGTTTTATAAATGGCATGTGATGTAAAGTGTTGATTTTGCAAAACATGAGTTATGCATTGATGAATGTTGTTTAGCGATCCTCACTAAGCTTGTTGCTTACGCTCCTTTGTTTCATCAATGCAGAAAATTGAACCTTTGAAGGCAGCCCAAAAGCAAGAAAAATCCATAGCTTTGTTAAAGAGACGTATGTGATTCATCCTTAGTGTAATAAGAGGTAATGGGTGGGATTTATACTTTAGAATGTTTGAGAATGTTTCCCTTTACTTTTAGCATGTTTGTTTGCCTATACTTGAGTTGTAAATGGACTTTGGAGTTTGGATTTTGGTTTATTTGGTGTTATGCCTTGTTATGGTTTTGGTGAACTAGGGAGCATGCATTTAGTACCTTTGTTTAAGTGTTAGTTGCCTTGTTTAAGCTATAGCCTCGGTGTGATGATTGTTGATATGTATCCTTGGTGTATGCCTTGTTATGGCCATAGCGTTTCGGTATGGTTGAAGGTATTTCGGAACATTTTTGCTACTGGAGAGGCCTGTTTCGATACTGGTCTCGAAACACACCTGAGTACCGAAACTGTCAACACCGTTTTGATACAGGAGTTTCGGTACGAAGGTTGGTGTTTCGAAACGGATGAACATTGGATGAAGATTTGAATTGTTTTATGTTTTCATGTTTTACATTTTAGTCATGAATGTTGTGGATGCAATTGCTTGACCTTGGAATGTCTTTTTAGCTGAATATTGGCAGGGAGGCATGTAATATGATTAATTACATATTGGTAACCTTAAAATCTACAATGTCCTTATATTTACTGAAATTTACATTTTGGTCCCTAAAAGTGTAATTCTTGCAATTGAGTCCCTAACTGATTTTTGATCGTTGTGTCCTTCTCTCATATGATTCTTGCGTATTCACATAGGCTGAATGTGTATCTATAAAAGATTAAAAAGAAAAAAAGGGTCGTTAATCAAGGTTGACTTTTCGTGTTGACTTTGGTTTTCCCCGTATAATCTTCGTAGTTCGGGTCAAGCGTCTAGGCCGGGCTAAGTGGGTTAGATTTGTGGTATGGTTTATGGATTATCACTTGTGAGCCGATATAATGTTAATGATTAATGAGATGCATGAAATGCTTGTAAATGATGCAAGAATGCATGAGATTGTTGGTAAAGCATGAGCAAAGGTTTATTTGATGTTTCAAAATGTTTCATATGAGCATGTGTTAATAAGGTGCATTGATGTCTTGTGAATACATGTTTTATGAGAAGGCATGTGTTGAAAAGTGGTGGTTCTACAAGTCATGTGACATGCATTGATGAATGTTGTTTATCGATCCTCACTAAGCTTTGTGCTTACGCTCATTTGTTTCATCAATGCAGAGAATTAGGAGTTTGACGCATCACACAAGCAAGGGAATCCAAGCATTTTGTTTTATCAAAGTATGTGGCTTTACTTTTGTGTAATAAGAGGCAATGGGTGGGATTTATACCCTTGGATAGTTGTGGATGTTCCCTTTTACTATGAGCATGTTTGATTGTTGATCCTTGAGTTGTATATGGCCTTTATGGAGTGATTTATGTTTAAATGTTGATTTTAGCTTTGTATGGTTTTAGTGGTCTAGGGAGCATGCCTATAGTTTCATTATTTGAATGATCGGCACTATGCTTTAGCTTTGGCTTTATAATGATGATCCTTGATGCATAAATATGTTGTATGTTTGTTGTGGCACATGTTGGGATGTAATCAAACATGAAAAGATGTGATTAACCAGCAAAATATGTTGTTGTAGGGCAAGGTGTATCAGAACGCCCTTGCTTGTTTCGGAACAAAGGCCTGAAATGGCCATGAGGTTTCGGAACGGGTAGGGACGTACCGAAACGATTTTGCTACTAGAAAGGGGTGTTTCGATATGGGTCTTGGAACACACCCGAGTATCGAAACGGTCAACCAGGTTTCGAAACAACCGTTCTGATACAGGTCTCTGTGTATCAGAACACCTGACCGTTGAAGTTTGAATTTGAATTATTTCAGGTTTCTGTTTCTTGCATTTTGGTCCTTGAACCTTACGTGTTTAATTAAATGAGTTTGTTTGATCTTTTAAATTGAAATATACCATGTTGGTTTACTATAAGTCTAATTTTGGATTGGTAACCTTTCATCTTGTGAAGTCCTCTAAATTATGGAAATTTACGTTTTAGTCCCTAAAAGACGTTTCTATAATTGAGCCCCTGTTTGAGTTCTGTCCGCTGTGTCGCTTCCGTTGAAATGATTTGCTAATCACATAGGTTAATAAAGTGCATCTAGATAAGATAAAAAGAAAGAAAGGGTCGTTAATCATGGTTGACTTCCGGGTAAACTTTGGTTTCCCCATGTAATCTTCTTAGTTCGGGTCGGTCGTCTAGGCCGGACTAAGGGGGTTACATATGTTGGTATCAGAGCCAAGTTACGAAAGAATTGGGAATGTTGGTATGAGAAATTGATATGTAATGACGTATGTTATTTGATAAGCATGATATTGGTTGAAATTTTGAAGCTTATGCTATGCTTTATTTATGTGAATCGCGTGTGGAATGAATATGATTGCGTGATGATGATGCAATGTTGTTATGTGCTGATTTTGGATGATGGAAAGCATGTTGAGCATGATGTTTCATGTATGCGATGCTATGTTGAGGGGAATTGGGGTGCCCATTGCCTTATTACACTAATCAAATTTTTTGTAAACTTGGATTCTTGCTTGCAGCTGGCCTAAATTGTTTGACTTGTTTTTGTTGTTATGCTTTGTTTAATATAGCAAACACTATGGGTCCGAGAAGAGAGTTGAGGTCGAATACAATAGTACCTCAGGGTGACCAGGGTGAGCAATGGGTTGATGTCCCTCATGGTTGAAATTTACCTCCTCCGCCACCACCTGGAAATGGAGAGCAGGTGCAGGAAGGACCTGCTGGTCCTGGGTTGGGTGATTTGGCGCCATTGGTTCAGGCAATCACCGGAGCGTTTCAAGCCGTTGTTGCCGGAGCGCATGTTCAAGCCCCTGCAGCTGGGCAGACATGCTTACCATTAGAAAGGTTGATGAGCTTAGGAGCTGTGGAGTTCTATGGTATGTCTCCCAAGCGTCAGAAGCCTTATTAGCGAGTACGATCCGTATCATGGATCAGATGGGCTGTAATGATGTGCGCAAGTTGGGATGCACAGTTTCTTTGTTGCAAGGCGATGCCTATAGCTAGTGGACGACTACCACTGCTAGTTTGGAACCCAATGAGGTGGATTGGGAGTATTTCAGAGGCACCTTTAAGAGGAAGTATCGAGGGGTGAGATACTTGGACGGAAAGAAATGTGAGTTTATGTCGCTAGTTCAGGGCAATCTTTCTGTGGCTGAGTACGAGGTCCAGTTAGTACGCTTGAGCCAGTATGCCCCTGAGCTGATACCTAGTGAGAGGCACCATTGTGATCGCTTCTGGTATGGTCTGGTACAGGAAGTTAAGACATATATGTTGGCTGCAGATTACACTGATTTTGTTGTGCTTGTTTGTCGAGCAAAGGACATCGAGCAAAACTTGCGTTTACCACATCGAGGTGTAGGTTTGAGCTCTGGGAAGAGAGCAGCTGAGTCTAGTTCTGGTGGTGGATGGAACAAGAGGGGGCGAGACAAGAGATACCAGCCTGCTACTAGGCGGGGTAATGGGACATGGTGCACCTGATCAGGGATATAGGATGAGGGCTGGACAAAACATGTGTTGGACGTGTGGTTCTTGGGGTCATTTGAGGCGAGATTGTCCTCGGGCAGCTAGAGAGGTCCAGGCTCCTATTGTGGTGACAGGGAACTCATGTTGGAATTGTTGTTCGTTGGATCACATGAGGAGGAAGTGTCCTTTGTTGGCTGGTGGAGGCCAAGGACGTGCTCCTGTAGTAGCTGTACCTCAGAGAGGCCGTGAGCGCTACCGTGGGAACTTCTAGAGGAGAGACGAGGGGCAGCGATGTATTGCTCATTTAGTAGGTTTTCGACCTAAGGGAGGTGGACCATCGAGGGTTTATGCTCAGCGCGAGGAGCACAATGATACACATGTTATCGCAGGTACCTTTGTTCTTCAGTCTTTATCTTTGCTGGCTTTAATTGATTCTGGATCCACGTATTCTTATATCTTGAGTGAGCATGCACATTTGCTTGATATAACTGTTGAGTTGCTTGAAGTAGGAATGCAAGTGACTAGTTCTTTTGGTGAGACTGTAGTCACTAGGAAGTTGTATAAGAGATGCCCTTTATTTGTACAGGGACATGTTTTTCTTGTGGCATTGATGGAGTTACCTTTCTAAGGATTTGATGTAATCCTTGGCATGAATTGGTTGTCGGAGCATAGGGCGGTGGTTGACTTTGATGTCAAGCGAGTCACCTTAAAGCTGGTTGATGATTATGAAGTAGTTGTAGTAGGCGAGATTGTGAAATTCTTGTCAAATGTGATTTCGGCTTTGGAAGCAAACCATATGATGAGGTTGGGTTGCGAGGCTTACCTTGCCTATATGAAGAATCATGGCACCAAGGATGTGCGTGTGCAGGACATCCGAACTGTTCGCGATTTTCTGGGTGTCTTTCCGGAAGAATTGCCTGGGTTACCACCAAACATGGAAGTTGAGTTTGGTATTGAGTTGTACAAGGATACGACTCTGGTGTCCATTGCTCCTTATCCCATGGCACCTAAAGATCTAAAAGAGTTGAAAATGCAATTGCAAGAGTTGTTGGATCGAGGTTTCATCCGGCCGAGTGTGTCATCTTGGGGTGCACCGATCATGTTTGTAAAGAAGAAATATGTGACAATGTGGATGTGCATAGATTATCGGCAACTGAACAAGTTGACGATTAAGAATAAGTATCCCTTGCCTAGAATAGATGATCTCTTTGATCAATTTCGGGGAGCCTTAGTGTTTTCCAAGATAGATTTGAGGTTAGGATATTACCAACGCACATGCAGCTTTCATGGATATGATAAATCGTGTATTCCATGAATTATTGGATGAGTTTGTGGTGGTGTTCATCGATGATATCCTTGTGTATTCGCGTATCGAGGAGGATCATGATAGACACTTGAGACTTGTTTTGCAAGCGTTATTGGAAAATCAGTTGTATGCCAAGCTCAGTAAGTGTGAGTTTTGGCTTAAGGAGGCAGTCTTCATTGGACATGTGGTGTCAGCTGAGGGTATTCGCGTTGATCCGCACAATGTAGAGGCTGTGATGAGTTGGAAGGTACCTAAATCAGTGACATAGGTACGGAGTTTCCTTGGTCTAACTGGGTATTACCCTAGGATTGTCGAGGGTTTCTCGAAGATAGCCGCACCTTTAACCAAGCTGTTACAGAAAAAACATTCGCTTTGAGTGGATGGATGCGAGACAACAAGCTTTTGACGCAAGCTCCTGTTCTGATTCAACCTGAGTTTGGTACGGACTTTGTGGTCTATAGTGATGCTTCCATTGTTGGTTTGGGTTGTGTGTTGATGCATGAAGGTAAGGTAGTGGCCTATGCATCCTGGCAGTTGAAGGTGCATGAGCGCAACTACCCTACTCATGATCTTGAGCTTGCGGCTGTGGTGTTTGCCCTAAAGATTTGGAGGCATTACCTGTACGATGAGAAGTGTGTTGTGTTTACAAATCATAAGAGCTTGAAGTATCTTATGTCTCAAAAAGAGTTGAATCTTAGGCAAGGACACTGGGTAGAGTTGCTTAAAGATTATGATCTGACGATCGAGTACCACTCGGGCAAGGCTAATGGTGTGGCCGATGCTTTGAGCTAGAAAGTGGCTGTGGAGATGAGGGAAATGTGTGCTCGCTTGAGCATTTCACGTGATGGTGGTCTTATTGCAGAATTGCAAGTAAAACCATATTTGATTCAGTTGATCAAAGATAAGCAGTTGCTTGATGATTCTCTTGTTTCCAATGTTCAAGACATTGCGGAGGGTAGACCTTCGAATTTTAGCATTAGTGATGTCGGTTTTCTATGCTTTGGGAGTCGAATAGTGGTGCTGGAGGATGTTGAGTTGAGGCGCACTATTCTGACTGAAGCCTATAGTAATCCCTTTGCTATGCATCCTGGTAGTACAAAGATGTACCGTGATTTGAAGGATGAGTACTACTGAATGGGGTTAAGAATGATGTGGTTGAGTACGTTAGTAAGTGCATGGTGTGTCGCGAGTGAAGGCTGAACATCAAGTTCCTTCTGGGTTGTTGCAGCCTTTGAGAATCATATAATGGAAGTGGGAGAGAATAACCATGGATTTTGTGTCTAGATTGCCTTTATCGCCATCAAAGAAAAATTCAGTTTGGGTGATTGTGGATCGGCTTACGAAGTGTGTACATTTTCTACCTGTGCATACTACGTATACCTTGGATAAGTTGGCTGAGCTGTACATAGCCGAGAATTTTCTGTTGCACAACGTGCCAAAGTCTATAGTGTCGGCTAGAGATCCAAGGTTTACAACGCGATTTTTGGAATGTTTGTATCAAATCTTGGGTACACGGTTGAATTTCAGTACTTCTTATCATCCTCAGACGGATGGAAAGTCAAATCGTGTGATCCAAGTGCTTGATGACATGTTGAGATGCTGCGTGATAGATTTTCAGGGTTCTTGGGAAAAACACTTGCTGTTGGTTGAGTTTGCATATAATAACAGTTACCAGGCAAGTATTCAAATGTCTCCATACGAGGCTTTGTATGGGAGAAGGTGTAGAACCCCTCTCTGTTGGGCAGAAGCTGGGCAAAAGTTGATCTCGATGCCATCTATGCTAAAGGGAACCACCGATAAAGTGAAGCTCATTTGTGAGCGTTTGAAAGCAGCATCGGATAGGAAAAAGTCTTACGCGGACCTGAAGCATAAGGTGATTGAGTTCGCGATTGGCGAACGTTTGTTTTAAAGGTGTCACCTTGGAAGAAGGTGATGAGATTTGGGCGTAAAGGTAAGCTTAGCTCAAGGTTCATTTGACCTTACGAGATTGTGGAGCGTATTGGTCCTGTGGTATATCGGCTGAGATTCCCAGCGGTGTTGGAGAAGATACATGATGTGTTTCATGTCTTTATGTTCCGAAGGTACAAATCGAATCCTTCGCATGTGATGCTTGTTGAGGAGATAGAGTTGAATTCGGATCTGTCTTATGATGAGGAACCAGTGAGGGTTTTGGATGTGAGTAGTAAAGTTCTTCGTGGTAAGACGATAGAGCTTGTGAAGGTGTTGTGGCGACACCGAGGAGTTGAGGAGGCCCCGTGGGAAAGCAAGGCGGACATGCTGAGGCCGTTTCCACACCTCTTTCCATCAGGTAAGAATTTCGAGGACGAAATTTCCTAAGTGGGGGAGAGTTGTAACGCCCTGGTTTTGGGCCTAGATGTTTTAAACGTCAGATCAGACCGATCGAGAACAGTTCGAATCGCGTAAGGTGATTTAATGAAATCAAGGATTGGGATAGGTTAACAATGTTGTAAAAATTGCTAAAATCCTCTAAAAATATGTTTAATAGGTTGGCCAAGTCAATTTTACAAAACAGATTTCAGAAATGAGACATTTTGAGTATTGACAAAATTGTAAAGTTTCAAAACTGTGGAAAATGTGATTTTTAAAGAAGCCAAATTCTTAGAATCTGTAGGGGACTTTATGACATGTGCTTTAAATGGTTTTTAATTAAATGGTTTTATTTGGTTTTTACTTTAATTAATTAAATTAGGTAGTTATTTAGAGATTTCCAATTACGTAACTACAAACTTCTTTTCATTTTCAGCCAAACACTATTTTCATCCATTTTCTCCAGAATTCTTTTCTCCCAAACACTCTTCTAACATTTCCTAATCAATTTTCAAGAAAACCTTTCAAGCTTTTCAAGATTTTTGCAAGGAAAACTTGTCATTCATCGAGGAAAGCAAGGATCGGAGGTAAATCTCATTCTCAACCTCTAATCAAAGTTCTTTATTGAAATTCCCAAGATATTTGGCTTCTAAATACTATTTTTGGTTGATTTTTTATTATAGTGTTGATTGGAGATCAAAATCTTGTGAAATTGTGGTTGAAATCTTAATTTTCGGACTTGATGTGTTAAGCTCTGTTTTGTGTTGATTTAATATAGATCCCGAAGTCCTTGAGATCCTTGAGTTTCTTGGTTGATTTAAGTGAGGTGAAATGGTGGAATCTTGCTTGCTGGAGGTATAAGGTTGGGTTAGGTTGTTTGTTAGATATGTCTTGGTGTTTATAATGGTTTGGAAGAGATGTATGTTGGCTGAGCTTGGTTTAGGAAGCAATCGATTGAGTTTTCGGTTATTTTGGATGGGTAATTTGGTGTAGTTTGGGTGAGCAACGAGTTTGTGAATTGTTGCTGGTGTTGAAATACATTTTAATGCATTTAGATCTCTGTTTTGATAATGTGAAAACAAGGGATCTTGATTCGTAAGCAAACAAGGTGTTGTTGGAGGCTCCGGAAGAGTAATTTTCGTGTCGGCGAGCAAGGCTTCGCATATCGGTGAGTGGAAATGCATTTTCTTCCTTTGTAACGCTTTGAGCGTGGTCTTGGGAGCTTAGTGTAAGTTTGATACACTTAGCTAAGCTCAAGACTATGTGATTTGGAAATCCCTCTCTTGGAAATGTGCTATTTTGATGAAAATGCACTTGAGTTAAGTGTGGATTTTTTACTGTTTTAAAGCATGTTTTAAGCATGAATGTTGCTGGATTTTACTGCCATTATGTTAAGGATGCACTAGGCAAGTGATCCTTGGTTTTCATGTGTTAAATGCATTTGATGTTAAGCATGATATGTTTGTGGAAATGACATTGTGTTTATGCTTGTAAAACAGTGGATTAATAAGGGTAAATGATTATATTGGCAAGTGATGGAAATGGTTTTTCATTGTGTTAATCGGATATAGTTATCCGGCTATAGGATTGAGTGCACCGTGAATAAAGTCGCCTTGGATGTCGAGGGGTTGTGATTGTACCCTATACTCCATCCAAGTACCCTAACGATTGAGGTTAAGATCACTACGGTGGATGTTAATTCCGTGTGTGGATCTTGTGTTATATGTCTCGTGCTCTCGTTAGTGGAATTATAAAACTACCGATGAGTGGTGTTGAGGGGTTGTGATTGTACCGTTATACTCCACCATGGGTGTCACATTGATGGAGGGTTACTCTCGTGTGTGAGCCTTGTGTAGTTCGGTAGTGTGTATAAAGCGTGTGGGACAACGCTTGTAATCCGTGTATCCGATTGTATCTTTTGTAGTATGGTTTATGGATTATCACTTGTGAGCCAATATAATGTTAATGATTAATGAGAAGCATGAAATGCTTGTAAATGATGCAAGAATGCATGAGATGCTTGGTAAAGCATGCGCAAAGGTTTATTTGTTGTTTAAAAATGTTGTATATGAGCATGTGTTTATAAGGTGCATTGATGTCTTGTGAAGACATGTTTTATGAAAAGGCATGTGTTGAAAACTGGTGGTTCTACAAGTCATGTGACATGCATTGATGAATGTTGTTTAGCGATCCTCACTAAGCTTTGCGCTTACGCTCATTTGTTTCATCAATGCAGAGAATTAAGAGTTTGAGGCAGCACACAAGCAAGGGAATCCAAGAATTTTGTTTTAGCAAAGTATGTTGCTTTACTTTGGTGTAATAAGAGGCAATGGGTGGGATTTATACCCTTGGATGGTTATGGATGTTCCTTTTTACTTTGAGCATGTTTGATTGTTGATCCTTGAGATGTAAATGGCCTTTATGGAGTGATTTATGTTTAATTGTTGATTTTAGCTTTGTATGGTTTTAGTGGTCTAGGTAGCATGCCTATAGTTTCATTATTTGCATGATCCGCGTTATGCTTTAGCTTTGGCTTTACAATGATGATCTTTGATGTGTAAATATGTTGTATGTTTGTTGTGGCACATGAAAAGATGTGATTAACCAGCAAAATCTGCTGTCGTAGGGCAAGGCGTATTGGAACGCCCTTGTCTGTTTTGGAATAGAGGCCTGAAATGGCCATGAGGTTTCGGAGCGGGTAGGGACGTACCGAAACGGGTTTGCTACTAGAAAGGGGTGTTTCGATACGGGTCTCGGAATGCATCCGAGTATCGAAACGATCAACCTGGTTTCGAAACGACCATTCCGATACAGGTCTCTGCGTTTCGGAACACCTGACCATTGAAGTTTGAATTTGAATTATTTTGGGTTTCTGTTTCTTGCATTTTGGTCCCTGAACCTTACGTGTTTAATTAAATGAGTTGGGTTGATCTTTTTAAATTGAAATTTACCATGTTTTTCTTATTATAAGTCTAATTTTGGACTGGTAACCTTTCATATTGTTAAGTCATCTAAATTATAGAAATTTACGTTTTAGTCCCTAAAAGACATTTATGTGTAATTGAACCCCTGTTTGAGTTTCGTTCGCTGTGTCGCTTCCGTTGAAATGATTTGCTAATCACATACGTTAATAAAGTGCATCTCGATAAGATAAAAGGAAAAAAAGGGTCGTTAATCAAGGTTGACTTTCGGGTTGAATTTTGTTTTCCCCGTGTAATCTTCTTAGTTCGGGTCGGGCGTCTTGGCCGGACTAAGGGGGTTACAAAATTGAAAATCTGAAATAGATTTCTAATTCCCTCAAATGATTTATAAATCACCAAGGCTTTAATCTGATTTGAAAAACTCAAACTCCAAATATTTTCTAAATGTTCCAAGGCCAACGTATTGAAAAACGTCCAGGTGTATCGATACACTTCCCGCCGTATCGATACACTTAGAGCCATATTGATACCTTTTTTACAAAGTTGGCTATTGGAAAGACGCGTTTTGATATGCCCCTCACCGTATGGAAACAACGTATCGAAATAGATTGAATCTGTATCATTACGCTCCCTCTCTAAAAACTGAAGGAGTTTTAATGGCTTACCTATACGGTCCCATCCGTTTAGATACATATTTTATGGAATTTTAAAATCGAAAGCCTTTAATGTTTTCGACCGTTGGTGTTAGTTGTTAGGTAACCAAAATTTAAAGGGGTGGTTGTCCCTTACCGATACGCTCCTTCCGGTATCGATACAGAAACTTCTAGTGAGCTCAGTTGAAAAAATTGCATCGATGCGGTTGTTCCCCGTATCGAAACAGTCCTTGTCCCATTCCAATACGCTTACACGTGAATCGATACACCCTCTTGTTATTGTGCAACGGCTCTTTCTATTTTAAGACATATATCGATACGTGTACTCGTGTACCGATACTGTAAGCAGTAGAAGTGTATTTATGGTTGAACGAGAGGATCCCAACGACTATAATCAATTCAATAACCACCCAAATGGCTAGAATTGATAGAGAAGGTATAAATTGAAACTAATTGAAGACCATCAACAACTATTGCATCAAAGATAAACATCCTAGCAAAAATCTAAGCTCAAAGTCCTTATTTTCCAATCTCTTGTAAAACCCCAAATAGTGTTGTGTTCAATTCTGATCTTGTTATCAAATTTGTGTTGAGTGTTTGTACTTAAAGGGGAAATCTTGTATTGAGAGATATCTTTCTTGCCTTTAATTCTTCTTTGTACTCTTGTGAGGGTTTGGTCAAATTTTGGGTAGAAAATTTGGCTAGTTTTGTAAAGGTTACCTCCTAAGCATTGAAAAGGGGACGAACAATTAGTGGATTGTTGGAAATCCTTAGTGGTAGCTAAGGTAGTGGATGTAGAGTTCATTTGGAACTTGAACCATTCAAAATTTCCTTGTTCTTCATTTTTAGCCTTTCTATTTACTCCAACAATTTTTAAAAACCCAATTCACCCCCTCTTGGCTTTGATAAATCCATTGATCCTCTCAACAATTGGTATCATAGCGTACCTCTTTGAAGGATTAACAACCACAATAAGGGTTCCTAAGAAGAGTGTGATAATCCAAAAATCAAGCCATGACATCTACCTCCGGGTTAAGCATGTACGAGTCTCAATCAACCACCAAATTGCCTTTCTTTAACGGTGATAACTACCCATTTTGGAAGAACGAGATGTGCCTCTTCATTAAATCAAACGATTATCAAGTTTGGGATTCCATTGAAGATGGTCCCTATATTCCGATGAAGAGAGACGACGATGGAAGATTGGCGCTAAAGAAGAAAAATGAGATGAGTGAAGAAGAGAGAAAGAATATTCAAATTAATGATAAAGCTCCTCACATGTTGTTTTGCTCTTTCTCTCCCGACATCTACTCCAAAGTTTCCTCCATTGAAAGTGCCAAGGAAGTGTGGGATACACTAGAGAATACTTATGAAGGAACAAGTGATGTGAACGAGACAAAGATTGGAATTCTCAATCTTAGCTATGAGAATTTCAAAACGGAGCCCGACGAAACCGTGTCAAAGATGTTCGATCGTTTCTCAACAATCGTCTACAGGCTAAAAGGTTTTGGAGAGATAATCCTGGAAGAAAAACTCTTCCGGAAGCTACTCTACTCACTTCCTGAGTCTTGGGATGGGAAGAGAACCGTCGTCATTAAGGCCAAAAATTTGATGAGCTAGTGGGTTCTCTCCTAACTAATGAGATAAAGAAGCAAGGAAGGGAAGATGAAAAGAAAAAGGAAGAGAGAAGAGTGGAGAAGCTAGAGGTAGAAAAGAAGAAGAAGATAGGAGTGGCTCTCAAAGCTTCACTACATGAGGAAAGCACTTCTAGTGAGGAGGAAGACCTAGAAGAATTGACTATGATAGCCAAAAGGTTCTCATGGTTTATGAGGTTCAACTGAGGAAGGAAGATTCAACGAAAAATGGACTTCAAAACCAAAAACAAAGAAGAAGAGAGTGATCAAATCATTTGCTTTGAGTGCAAAAAACCCTGTCACATTCGTTCGGAGTGCCCTCAACTCAAGAAGAAGGGCTTTGAGAAGAAGAAGAAGCTCAAAGCCAAGCTTGCTACTTGGAGTGACGAGGAGTCATCCGAGGATGAGGAACACGAAGTGGCCAACCTTTGCCTCATGGCTCTTGAGGACGATTCCTCCATGGTAACCTCTAACTGATCATCTTTTGATTTTACATTTGATGAATTGCATGATACTTATGATGAGTTGCAAAAGGATTATGATGAGTTAGTTGAGAAGTATAAATAGTCGGTTTTAAGAAATTAAAAGATTATTTCAGAATTGAATGCTAAAAATGACTCACTTTCTCAAGCTACCTTAAAATTTGAGAATAAAGATTTTAGGTTTACAAGATGAACTTAAATTTTTTGAAGATGAAAATGTAGACTTAAACAATTTTATTTCTCAATGCAATAGTGAGCACCAAAAGGTGTTAGATAAGCTTAACAAGCTCAATGAGTCTTTCAAAAATGTTGGTAATGTGAAACATGAAAAAGGTGAATCATCTAAAACTAACCAACCTAAAAGAAAGACATATAACTACAAACAAAGTGGCTTCCATAGGCATAATAGACCTAAGAATATTAGAAGTGTATGAGTTCCTAAGGAACTCGTCGAGTCTAATAATGTTGTTGCTATGTCACCTTGGATTCCTAAGGGAACCAAGCTTTTGGGAGCTAACACTCGTGGACCCAAAATGATTTGGGTACCAAAAAACAAAGTTTAATATCTTTGTTTGTAGGGGGAGCATTGCTATAAGGCCAAAGCACAAAGTCAAAACTCATGGCACCTTGATAGTTGATGCTCGGGGCACATGACTGGAGACAAGAGTCGATTCATGGACTTAAAGCCAAAAAGTGGAGGAGTAGTGACATTTGGTGAAAACTTGAAAGACCACATTGAAGGTATTGGATCCATAGGTAATCACTCTACTATTCTCATTGAAATTGTTTTATATGTCGATGGTGTAAAACATAATTTATTGAGCATTAGTCAATTATGTGACAAAGGGTTTAATGTCTTATTTGATAAAAATGGGTGCAAAATTGTTGACATAAAATCAAATAATATAATGTTCATTGGTCATCACATAGGTAACATATACATGGTGTATTTAGATGACATTCATACATCTCATGCATATTTTGTTGCACAAAATGAAAATGATGCATGACTATGGCATAGAAAACTAGGACATGCTAGCATTAGTGTTTTAGAAAAAAATAGTTTCTCTAGATCTAATTAGTGATTTCCCCAAAATTATGTTCCCAAATGAAAAAAATTGTGATGCATGCTCTAAGGGTAAACAACATAAATCATTCTTTAAATCCATTAATGATGTTTCTACAAGTAGGTGTTTACAACTTATTTACATGGATTTACTTGGGCCTATTAGAACTATGAGCTTTGGTGGTAAATCGTATGCATTTGTACTTGTTGATGACTATTCTAGATTTACTTGGGTTCTATTTTTAAGTACTAATGATGAGACTTTAGAAAAAATCATCACATTTTCAAAATTAACTCAAAATGATCTTGAACTTAAAATTTCTAATATTAGAAGTGATCATGGAACCGAAATTCAAAATCTAGGTTTTGAAGAGTTTTTAAATGAAAATGGTATTTGCCACAATTTTTCGACTCCTCGAACTCCTCAACGAAATGGGGTAGTTGACAGGAAAAATAGAACTTTACAAGAAATGGCTAGAACCATGCTTTGTGAAAATAATTTACCTAAATATTTTTGCGCGGAAGCCACAAACACCGCCTACTACATTGTAAACCGAGTAATGATTAGGCCACTTTTAAAGAAAACACCATATGAGATTTTAAAATCTAAAAAGCCTAACATTAGCTATTTTCATCCATTTGGTTGCAAGTGTTTTGTTTTAAACAATGGAAAAGATAACTTAGGTAAATTTGATGCTAAAAGTGATGAAGCTATTTTCATAAGTTATTCTTTAAACTCTAAAGCCTATCGTGTATTTAATAAGAGAACTTTAGTAGTATAAAAGTCTATTCATGTTGTATTCGATGATAACCTCCTTCCAAGGAAGGATTCTTGTGATGATGATGATGTAGGAATCCTTGATGCCTTTGATGGAGGACAAACTTCAAAGGAGGATGAGATTCCAACGAAAGAAGAGGATACACAAGATCCACCTCTTGAAGCCTTGAAGGACTTGGCTCTTGAGGAAAAGGAAGTAAGCTACCCAAGGGAGTAAAACTATGTCAAAGGTGGTGAAATCTTGGGTGATCCATCCAAGGGGGTAACTATTAGATCTTCTCTTAAACTCATGAATCATGTTGCTTTTATCTCATGCGTAGAGCATAAGAACATTAAAGAAGCATTAAAAGATGACTTTTGGATTATAGCTACGCAAGAAGAGTTAAATCAATTTGAGAGAAGTAATGTTTGGACATTAGTTGAAAGGCCTAGTAATCAATCTATTATAGGAACTAAAAGGGTATTTAGGAATAAACTGATGAGAATGGTAACATTGTGAGAAATAAAGCAAGATTAGTTGCTCAAGGTTACACTCAAGAAGAGGGAATAATTTTTGATGAAACCTATGCACCTGTAGCTAGAATGGAGGCTATTAGGATGTTGCTTGCATATGCATATTATCATGACTTCATGGTTTTTCAAATGGATGTTAAAAGTGCATTTTAAATGGTTTTATAAATGAGGAAGTGTATGTGGAACAACCACCGGGTTTTGAAGACTCAAAATTTCCAATTCATGTTTTCAAACTAACCAAAGCACTTTATGGTTTAAAACAAGCTCTTGGAGCTTGGTATGATAGACTTTCAAACTTTTTGATTGAAAAAGGTAAGGTGGACACTACACTTTTCATAAAAAGGTATAAAAATGAAATCTTAGTAGTACAAATATATGTTGATGATATTATTTTTTGATCTACTAATGAGTATCATTGCAAAGAATTTGCTAAGTTAATGGAATGTGAATTCGAGATGAGCATGGTTGGGGAGCTCTCATTCTTTTTGGGACTCCAAATCAAGCAAAGGAAGGATGCCACCTTCATCAATCAAGTAAAGTATATCATGGATATGCTCAAGAAGTTTGGCTTGGAGAATGCAAAGCCTCAAGCCACACCAATGAGCTCATCTACAAAGCTTGACAAATATGAAGGATGTAAGTGTGTTAACTCTAAGCATTATCATTCTATGATTGGATCTTTGCTTTACCTTACGGCAAGTAGACCGGATATTTTGTTTAGTGTTTTCTTCTGTGCTAGGTTTCAAGCTAGTCCCAGAGAGTCTCACCTTATAGCCATTAAGAGAATCTTTTTTTACCTTAGAGATACTCCTTGTCTAGGTCTTTTGTACCCTAGAGACTCAACCTTCAACTTTCATGCTTATTCGAATGCGGATTGTGGGGTGTGTAAAATCGATAGGAAGAGTACTCCGGGAACATGTTAATTCTTAGGTAGTATGCTCATATCTTGGTTCTCTAAGAAACAAAATAGTGTAGCTCTATCTACCACGGAAGTTGAGTACATATCCTTAGGAAGTTGTTGTTCTTAAGTCCTTTGGAAGAAGCAACAACTCTTAGATTATGGTATTAAAGTTGAAACCATACCCCTTAAGTGTGACAACACTAGTACCATATGCTTAACCAAAAATCCCATCCAACACTCTATAACTAAACATATAGAAATAAGGCATCATTTCATTAGAGATCATGTCCTTAAGGAAAATGTTGCTATAGAGTTCGTTGACACCTTAAACTAACTAGCAGACATTTTCACCAAGCCTTTAGATAAAGAGCATTTTTGGTCCCTTAGGACAGAGTTAGGTCTAACTAGCCTTCCTTGACCCTTTAGCACTCTTTTTGAGCTTAAAATTGCTTGAATTTGTGAAATTCCATGCTTATGTGTTGTTGCTCTTATATCCATGCTTATAGCTAGAAGGAGTATGCTTATGTTAGAATATGCTTAGAATTTCTCATTCATCAATTGCATTCATTTAGGAGGTGCTAAAGTCGAGCCTTTTGTTGTTCTTAAAGCGTAAAATGCATTTCTGGGCATAGGGTATCGATACAACCTTATGTGTATCGATACAGGTACTATATTAGCTTTCTTGACTGCATTTTGCCTAAAAAGGGTATCTATACGGTTAAACTCGTTTCGATACGAGCTAAAAGTGTTTCGATACAGATTGCATATGTTTCAATACAGACCTTCGATGAGCGTTTCAAAGGGACTTACGATTTTACCCCCCGTATCAATACACCCTCAGGCATATCGATACTCGATTGCGCAGACAGCTTCTTAATGAAATTTAAAGAGTTTTACTTTTACCCAATGTAACGCCCTAATTTTGGGCCTAGATGTTTTAGAGTTTGAATCGGGTCGGTCGAGAACTTTTCGAATCTTTAAGGGAGAATTAAGAAACACCTAGTTTGGGATGCTTTAAAAATATGGAAGATATCTAAAAATCCTCATTCATTATATGAATGATTATGGTGAAAACAATTTTACAAATATATGATTTTGAAATACTGCATTTCGGTGTAGTGACCAAATCGCAGTTTTAGCAAAAGTTGGCTAGTGACTGTTTTGTAAAGGATTGAAACTTAGAATCTTTAATGAGCTAATTTTACCAAAATATTTTTATCAGATTTCTCTCTAATTCTGGGTGTTTTAATAATGATTTAATAAAGGGAATTAAAAGAGGAAATCTTATTTTGACTTTCATAACTACTTTACGATCTTTTTCCCTCTTTTCATTTTCTCTCAACTTCCACTCAGCCAAACACATTTCCTTCATCAATTAACCTCTGATTTTCGTCCCTTTTGATGAGATTTCCTTCTCTTATGGATTCCTAATCTTTTCCTCATCAAATCCTATTGTTTTCACTTTGGATTTTCAAGAAAACTTGCCCAAATTAAGGAGAAATCAACAATTAGAGGTAAGCTTCCTCCTTCTCCTCTAATGATCAGTTTTTACTGAAATTCCCAAGTTAGCAATTTTTTGTTAATGATTTTTGAGTTGCTTTAATGTTAGAAACATGAAATTGTGTTAAAACTCACGATTCTTGGAGAGATCTTGATGATTTTCGTAACTATTGGTTAGAATCTGTTTTGAGGTTAAAAATGAGGTTTTATCAAACAAATCCCGAATAGGTTTGGATTCCTAAGTTTTACATGCTAGATTGGTGGTTTTTGGGGTGGTTTTGGTGTTTTGTTATTGCTGGGGATATAAGGACGACTCAATGGTGATTTTTGGTGTTGATTGAGGATTAGAAATGATTAGAAGTCTTAGATCTTGGCTGGGCCTTATTTTGGAAGAGTTTGGAGATGATTTTGGTTGTTTTGGGTAGCCGAAATGGTGCTTTTGGGTAGAGCATTGAGTTTGTTTAGTTGGCTGGTGATTTCAATGCATGATGATGCATTAATCCTCTGCTATTATGTGTAATGAACAGGGGAGACGTCTTTGGACGCCTTTGGTGTTGATCCGAAGTGTCGGGAGCTTAGATATCATTTCGGCAAGCATGCGAAACGTAATCAGTGAGTGCGAATGGTTTTAGAAGTCCTTGAGGGACAAAGAAACAAGGTTTGGGGATTTAGGATTGGTTTGAAACACCATCCTAAGTTCGGAAGTAAGTATGGCTAGATTTGCTCTCAAATATGTGGTTGATGACCCTAAATGCTTTTACATGCTCTTGTTTTGAGATAGACAATTTCCTACTGTTTTATGCCTGTTTTGTGGCATGAGATGATGCTTTGTAGGGATTCCATGAAATATTATGTTGCATTGAAGAGTTTTGAGATTTTGACTTAATGCAAAGCATGATATATGATTTTGAAATGAGATGAGAAAGATTTGAGAAATGTTGCATATAAAACAGTAGGTGAGACCGAGGATTGATGATATTTTTGCTCAGTTTCGAGGAGCGGTTGTGTTTTCAAAGATAGATTTGAGGTTAGGGTACTATCAGTTAAAGGTGAAGGATGTGGATGTACCGAAAACAACCTTTCGAATGAGATATGGGCATTATGAATCAAAGACCAAAAAAGGTTTCAGACGAAGAATTTTAGACTCGCCACATCATATTTTCCAAGAAAAAGAGGCATATACTCATAGCTCAAGTCGAAGGTTTCAGACCCACCGTATTAGATTTTCTGAGAAAAAGAGGTAGATACTCATAGCTCAAGATTTCAGACGAAGGTTTCAGACTCGCCATATCAGATTTTCTGAGAAAAGAGGCAGATACTCATAGCTCAAGATTTCAGGCGAAGGTTTCAGACTTGCCATATCAGATTTTCTGAGAAAAGAGGTAGATACACATAGCTCAAAATTTCAGGAGGAGGATTTCAGACTCACCACATCGGATTTTCTGAGAAAAAGAGGTAGATACTCATAGCTCAAGATTTCAGGGAAAGGTTTTTAGACTCGCCATATCAGATTTTATGGGCAAAAGAGGCATATACTCATAGCTCTAGATTTCAAGCGAAGGATCAAATATTCGCCACATCATGATTTTCACGAAGAATAAGACAGACACATAATTCTGACGTAAGGGGCCTCGACCTCTGAGGAAAAAGAAGGGTGAAGGTTTCCATATAGGAGGAATTTGCAACTTAGAGTCTTCAAACAAGGAAGTTGGACAAAATTAGTGCCTATGATCTTTGCCTTATACTTGCTCCACTAGTACAAGCAAAGAGGGGCAACTGTAATCACTAATTTTGTTCGAGTATCTTTTTCTTTCTTTCATGGGCTTATATAGGCTGATGTGTAATCATTAGTTAGTGATGTATATATTTGCATTATTTTGTGTGTTTCACCTATCACTTGTTTAGTGTATGTGTGTCTAATAAATGCTTTTAAGCATGTATACATGTTTATGTGAGTGTATGTAGAGAACGCACATATGCTCGTGTACCACTTGTAACGCATGATTGAGTATTGTATGAATAGTTATATTGCATGTATATATATTAATGTCTATGTATGTGTGATGTTCACATGCATATAAATTACGACTACTGTTATTATTAAAAGCTAAGAAGAAAAAAAAAGGAAAAAACAACAAACCAGAAAAGATCATCATTAAATAATTAAATCCCAATTATATTAAGTCCTAGTCCATTACAAACATGGCCCGTTAAGCCCAACTAAATAAAACCCTAACACATTCTCTACTTTTGCGTAGCCCATTGGTGACCATCAGATCGAGGCGCATCCAACGGCCCAGATCGAAATGGAAGCCGGAGCCCTAGAGAGGCCTTTTCAATCTCATGCCACACTCACCCCAACCGTCAGATTGAAGCGCATCCAACGACCTAGATGAAGCCTGAAGTGGAAACCCTAGAGGAACCCTTTCTGCCTCGTGCCGCGCTCGCCCTAGTTGTGGGATCCAAGGTGCATCGTGCGGCCCTGGATTAATGTGGAGAATTCCAAAAGCTACACGCGCCTCACGCGAGCCCTTCAGCCTCTTCACGCGCGACCTTTAAGCCCCCACCCGCGTGTGTGGTTCATTCAACGACCCTTTCGATTTCCCTAGAGCCACGACCACCAAAACGTGGGTAGTGGACACCAGTAGCTCGATGCCACATCACCATCTCACCACATAGAAGCCACGTCAGGAGCCAACGCGACATCAATTTTCACCCCTCGTCTCCGTCGTACGAGACACAAATTTAAGAAAAAAAGCAAATCAGAAATGACAATTAGAAAACAGTGAAAATGGCAAAATGACAGAGAGTAACAATATTCAGAGCAGAGTCGTGCATGAATCCGACCAAAAATAGTACGAGCCAATAGGGTTTTTCGTTTCATTTTCATTTCTTTTTGTAAAATGAACAAGCTCGACTATAAAGCCCGAATGAAATCAAATGTAAAAGGTTTTTTTTAAAGCAAAAGGAATACAAAGAAGTAAAGTTCAGAGGTAATCTTTTTTTCATCATCGCATAAACACATACAAATAGTAGGGTTTTCCTTTTTACTTTTCTTTCTCAAAATGGTGTTTGGTCTATCTCGCCGACAACAATCCTCTCAGACCCTACGCGTCTATGCATTGTGACTCAGTTTATGGAGACATGTAAAGTTTTTTTTCTCCACTTAGTTTATTTTCTTTCAATTCTCATAAGGTGGGTTTTTTTTCTGGTTTCTCTATTTTTTTCAAAATGAGGGCATGTGAGGTTTTCGAGGGTATGATAGTTCATTGGGTTTTCAAAACGAAAAGGGGAGTGTTTTTTTTTGGTGCTTTCGAGCCTGCCGGTCGGCGATTAACGTCGGCGGACGTTTTAGGTGTCTAGGTTAGAGGGGTGTTTGGGGCTGAGCTTTAGGGAGGCCAAAAGGGGGTCGAAACGGTTAGATTGAGTTCTTATAGTGTTTTTAGGTTTTAAAAATGGTATAATTATGTTTTAACCCTTCTGTGTCACGTCGTTTACGCGCTTAGGGCTTTCGCGTTTCAAAATTGTGTCTTAGGACCTTAGAGTTTTAGAGCTCTTTGCAATGTCGTCCTGACTCTGGTTTGTAATAGTGTAATCACTCATTCCCTCCCCCTTGGTTTGTGTTTCTATCAGTTTAGTCCTTGTCCCAGTGTTTCCCATTTATCATGCAATTTAATTTCTGCCACTGCATTTTAATTTTTTTAATTTCAGTTTTTTGTTTCCTTTTTATTATGTGATATGTGGAATGTGATATTTATTGTGATTATGGTTTTGGTTGATAATAAGATATATGTGGTTGTCATGTATATAGGATAGGTATTGTAAGATGCCTTTTTATAGTGTAAAATTTACATAATGTGGCTGTCATGTATAATAAGAATACATGTACAATTGCACATAATGTAACATATGATTTCATAATGTATAATTTATAGTCTTAATGAAGCATGTAATTTTTTTAAGATTATAATATATAGCCTTTTATAAAAGGATATGCATTTTATGAAATATACAATATATAGTTTCCCTAACCTATAATATATTTTTTATACAATGTATATGTATAAGTGACATGCTTATTTCTAAAAAAAACATGTGTAATATTTTTTCTAAAAAACATGTAGTATAGTAGTAAATATCTATAGAAAAAATGAATGATACGATGTTATGAGTTAGCATGACCCTAACATAATTATGCTTAGCTAAACATGGTGCATGAATGGGAATGGCAAATGTCAGTTTGGTGCCACTACTCTTTTAGTCAATCTCTCTTGATCCTTTATCTATTTCCTTCTTCTTCTCAATGTTGATGCTTGTCTCACACTCAGGTTCAACCATCCAATCTTCTGGATTCTTTCGACTCTAGGATGCCTTTGTGGATTCTCGCTTTGAGGTCTCACCCCTCAAAGTGCCTTTTCAGGTTTGCACTTTGGTTTTCCTTTTTTTTGTGTTTTTTTAACTTCCCTTGTCTTCGTAATCCTTTTATTTGGTGATGGATTTAAATTTTAACTTGAGCAACACTCATTCCTTCTTCTCAATGCGTGGCCATGACTTTCCACCTAAAGTCCTCTCTTTTTTCTTGCCATATGTCCTTGTAACGATCTTTTGTGTCAGGACCCAGTTTGCTTTTCTGTTACCTGCACTCAAGAGATCGAATCATAGAAATGACGAGAAATATTTTGCTTTTGATAAGTCTATGTTAAACTGCTCGCAGAATTCTCGAGGGAAAATATGAATGAAGCACCAAATAGTACTTATTAATATGTATTTTGAAACTCACGACATATTAGAACTCATGGCAAAAATGAAAGGAAATGAAAGAAATAAAAATGATGCAATGTCCTAAGTATCCACTATGTCAATGATGCGAGAGTCCATCGACTGAGGTGGATCCTTTGCTAAAAGTGCTCCCCTAGTATCCTTGAATTCCGAGGGTATCCCTTTACCAATTGTGTGGTTACCATTATTTCCTCAGGTCGCTCTTTTTCGGTTCCCAAATCAAATCCTCCTTTGGTTTCAAGACGCCCTTTTCGGGTTTTCATCTTAAAACCCCCCATTTATTTTCTTTTTTTATACCTAAAGCGCCCTTCTTGGGTTTTCACTTCAGGTATTTATTTCTTGTGAAGCACCCTTTCGAGTTTTCGCCCCACTTATTTTTTATGTTACACATAGTATCTCTTGACCGAATCCAAATTTATTGGATTGCTCGGCTCCTTCCCATCCATCTCCGTTAGGATCAACGCTCTTCCTGAAAAGGCCCTTTTAACCACATAAGGTCTTTCCCAATTCGACATCCACTTTCCTAGAAAATCTCTTTGGGTGGACAAAATTCTTCGAGGTACTAAATCTCCTTCTCGAAACTCTCTTGGACGAACCTTCTTATCATAAGCTCGCATCATTCTTTTCTGATACATCTGACCATGGCAAATGGCTTTTAACTGTTTCTCCTCGATGAGGTTCAGCTGATCGAACCGAGTCTGTACCCATTCGGCCTCTTCTAACTTTACTTCGTTTAGGATTCTAATTGACGGGATTTTTACTCATATAGGCAGTACTGCTTCAGTGCCATAATCCAAAGAGTACGGTGTCGCTCCGGTCGAGGTACGTATAGACGTTTGGTAGGGAAAAGAGAAAACGACAATTTCTCGTGCCAATCTCTGAATTTGTCTGTCATCTTTGATATAATCTTCTTGATGTTCTTGTTTGTTGCTTTCACTGCTCCATTCATCTTTGGACGATAAGTAGTGGAGTTATAATGCTTTATTTTTAACTGGTCGCATACCTCATCCATCACTGCTTTATTCAAATTGGAAGCATTATCGGTAATAATTCTCTCTGGCAACCCGTAACGACAAATGATCTCTTTCTTCAAGAACTTTCACACTATTGCCCTTGTGACATTAACGTAAGAGGCGACCTCCACCCATTTAGTGAAGTAGTCAATGACAACGAGGATAAAGCGGTGTCCTTTGGATGACTCTGGGTGGATCTGACCAATAACATCCATTACCCACATGGCAAAGGGCCAGGGTGAATTCATGGTATGTAAAGGTAACGACGGAGAATGTATCTGGTCGGCATATATCTGACATTTATGACATTTCTTGGCATAATCAATGCAATATCCCTCCATGATTGACAAAAAGTACCCATATCTCATGATTTTTCGGGCCATCGAGAAATCGTTGACATGCGTCCCTGTAGAGTGTCCATGAGTTCTATATTTTGTACACATTCCTACCCGTATTATCGTTGTTCTTAAGTTCATTTAGGCATATGTAGGTGCATTGCTTGCATTATAACAATATATTCTCTTTTACCATGTTTTTATTGAATATTTTATGTTTGGTTGAGAAAAGTTATTGTTTTAATTTAGTTTATATTTTCAGGTGCTATAGCTAGGAGAGGAGAAGACAGGACAGAAGGCTGGAACCAGAGGAGTTGTACTGAAGCAATTCCAGATGCCGCCAAGTGCCGCTTGGGCAGGAGTTACACCGACTTAGCCAAGCTGGTTTGCGGTTTAAATAGGGTAATCTTCTAAGCCCAACAAGCCAGTCTTGCAGTTTTCTGAAGCCTGTAGCGGCTGGTAGAGCTGATCCAAGACCGTTAAGTATGAGCCCTTATCCTTACTAGTGGAAGAAGGAAACATCCAAAGAGTCCATATTTAAGTAATAAAGGAGTCTATATTTAATGTAATTTACTTTTAAGAACTCCTACTTCAAGGAGGACTCAAATTTAGGCCATACGCCCTATATATACCCAATGTATGTAAGGGTATAGGGGCATGATGACGAGGGAGAGGGGATGGAAGCCTGCGCAGCCACATAACAGAGATGTAGTTCGATAGGTTGGATTTGTTAGGGGTCGCGGCCCAACTCTCCTAGGGTTTAGGCGCGTGTATGTAAAGTAGCTTAGGGAAATGGTTGCTTTAGTCATGAGTTGTTTTCAATAAAATTCCAAAGTTTGCTTAATCTATGCTCTTTTCTCTTTCAATTAGTCTACACCAGTCAGTTGAGAGAAAAGTTTGCTTAGGGAAATGGTTGCTTTAGTGGAAGGCTCATGAAAGGGTTAAGCACTGTCACAACATGCAAAGGCGTGACTAACTTGGTTCCACACTAGTCAACAAGTTTCAGCGGCTAAGAGGGATCACCAATCGAATGGACTTGCATGTGTTAGGTTGATGCTGAGATTGCTAGGTATTGTCTACATCATGTGAGTGTTCGAGCATCCTAACCTAGAAATATGAAGGATCATTGTCGACTATCCCGTCGAACATTGGAATGTCTGCCAAACTTGCCGCCACGACTTCTTTCCGTTACACCTACCGAGACAGTACACTGCTGTAGTGGTAGTGACATGCTGCGGCCGCATGACAGGGTCGTAGTTTGCCGCCCGCCATCCCGCCAATGCAGCAATTCATGGCAGTGCAAAACATGCTCAGACTTTACAATACAATCTACTGGCTACTGAGCTACATTTGTCTTACCCAATATATCGACCAAATCTCTCCCTATCATTCATCTCATCAATATCTTTATTTTATTTGTGTTTTTATATTTCCACATCGTGAGATTTAATTGCGCATTTACTAAATCTTTGTGCAGGAAACCATTCATAGTAGCTGCTCCAATCCCTGTGGGAGACGATATCTTTTATACTATAACTTGACAAGAGTGTGCACTTGTGCTTATAAATAGGGAACACCTAGACGCTCTACAAGTTTTTGGCTTTGCTTCCGGTGATTGGCAACAAGAACTACGTTTGAATTTTTGCACACCTATTTAGTTTTTGCACATTAAATCTCTTTTTATTTATTTGACTAAAAAAACCTCTTTGTTTTCTTGGTGTATGTCCCGCCGGGGCAGCAAGGTTGGCAGCGACATCCACCTGAGGAGGGGAAGGACATGCCTAGAAGAATAGCCAAACACAAAGGCCCTCAGGAAGTGGTTATGCGTGGGAAAAGCGCAACCCAACATAACCTAATTATTTTATTTTATTTTATTTTTATTTTACTTATAAATTATTTTTAAGCACTAGGATTATATTTAATTTTTATTTAATTCTTGTATTTAATATATTTCAGGTTAGAAATGAAGGAGAGATCAAGAAAGATTAAAGATAAAAGAGAGGCCCAACTAGCGGCCAAGGTAGCCCAAGGCAGATAAGCATAACGGCTAGTGGCTTCATATCGGCTAGCAGTAACGGCTATATTTTGCTCACGCGAGCGGAACGTATATCTGCGTAACGGCTTGAATGTCGTTATTCCAACCGCAATAATTGCCGCCCGTTGATAGCATGCCCGCCAAGGTAGAGGAGAGAAGTGGCTATATAAAGCCAACTATTCTCCCCCCATTTTTCACTTTGCTTTCTCCATTACGTTGAATTCTTTCCGAAGTGTTTGCCTACAAGATTTCCCTTGCTTTATTTTCTTTCATGTTATTTATTTTCTTTCTTTAGGAAATACAACAATCCCACAAACTATGGCCTCATCACATCAACCCGTGGCCACCTCCAAAACCCCTTACAAAAGGTTCTTGAACCCTACTATCGTGGAGATCTACAAAAAACACTATAGAGAACGACAACTATGGGAGGAGATGGGTTTCCAATACACCCGGTTTGATGGGGATTTTTGGCTTGGAACCCTCTCTATATGAAAGGATCCACAATATGGGTTGGGACCAATTCACACGGAAGCCAGAAGGAATCAACAACAAACATGTGCGAGAGTTCTATGCCTACAGACCGACACCGAAATGTCCTTTCATGTACGTCCACGGAGAAGATGTTAAGTTCACAGCTGACATGATCAACAACTTTTACAGCATAGAAGTCAGTGGCAATCCACACGAGGAATGAGAGTCCTACTTAACAATGGCTAACTACAACAATTCAAGTGGGAGATCTGTAAGCCAAACACCGAGTGGCTAATAGGTAAAAACAACGGGTTAGTCAACCGCCGTGATTTGCTACCGGAGGCAGCCCTTTGAAGTTACTTGGTCTAGTGCAGCCTGATGTCTTCCACACACAGATCGACAGTAAATAGGCCAAGGCTCACCCTTATCCACAACATAATGATGGGGCGGTAGATCAATGTTGGCGAGGTAATAATAAATGAGATATATGCCCACGCAGAAAAGCCAAATGCCAAAGGACCCCTCTTATTCTCTACACTCAACACTAGCCTGTGTGCCAATTTTTTTGTGCCGCCGCAACCAAAGGATAAAATTCTTCTTGCCAAAGAAGGATGGATAAGAAGGGTACGCCAGCAGATGATGCATAATACGGAGCCAGACACACCTTCCACCGCCCAGTCGCCGTCCCAAGTTGCCGCCACCCCAGCCGCAGCGGGCAGTAGATTAGCTGCCCTCCCATTCGAAGGATCCCCCTACTGCACAGCCTAGTTGAAAGACGCCAGAGTATCAAGCACAAGAAGGTGATCTTCACCAAATAAGTAGCGGACGTGAAGCGGCCTTTGTGGCCTGCTTTTTAGAAAAGTATAAGGACGCCGACGCACAGTTGCCCGCCTTTCCCATAGAGTTAGCAGCTCCCAAGACAATCTTGATCACTCTAAGACCAACTACTGCTCCTACCGTCGATGACAGCGAGGGGCCACACCATCGCCCCAAGAGAAGAACCTCTCCAACCCCTATCCAGGCATATGAACTTACCTCCTCATCAGAATCAGAGAAGGAGGAGGAAACCATTGTTGTTCCCCTAGTAGAAAAAGGGGCCGATGCCAATGACGCCGACGACTCAGACTTGGAGACCTCAGACTCCTTTGATGATGAACCAGCAGAGGCAGATAGAAAGAGAAAACCGCCAGCAACAAAGCCTCAGGGTGGAGGAGCTGAAAACAAACAATGAAAACCACCCCATCCGCATCCAGACGCCGCATAGCAAGAAGAAGAGCCCAACTGATAGACCGTCTACTATGCGCTGCCTCATCCTGCCCGCCTCCTCAGTGTCCTCCTTTGACGCGACAACAATTGAGGGGAACTCCCTCAGTCTATAGCACCATTTTTCTTTTCTTTTACTTTTTATTCTATTTTTTAATTTCTATGTTTTATTTTTCTATTTTTAATTTTTCTTTATATATTTTTTATTTTGTTTTTAATTTTTGTTTTGTAGTGGAATTGAGGACAATGCCAACCTTGAGTTTGGGGGAATTAGTCCTATTTGTTTTAGGTTCATTTAGTATCATTTAGATGCATATGTAAATTGTTCCCCTAGCACTTAATGAAATAAAAATCTTTATTTCAAAAACGTGTGCCTATTATAGCTTAGCTGACTACATATATTCGCACCATACTAAAATTTTAAAATCTATGGGAAGAAGTAGGAAAAACACTTAGAAAATTTTTCTTTTTGCCAACTATCTTTACACTTGCCTGTTAAATGCTGAATTTTTGCTTGAGTTTTGAGTTTAACACTGCTTGCCCTACTTAATAAAAATTCCTTGATTGAATACAGGTTTGCCCCCACGGCAGCACATGTCAGCACAACAAAAATAACGAGAAACCTAGAGGTGCCCGAAATAGGCTCTATGAAGGATCATGAGCAAGGACACGCCGCTGCTATCAGAGTCCATGAATCTAAACTAAGTGACGAACAAATTAGCAAGAGTGAATGAAAGTCTTCACGGGATGAATCTATTCAAAGGGTTCAGAGTTGTGTAGAGTGCACTTATCTTAGCTTCAGACCCAGAGAATAGTTGTGATGAGCTGAAGCCCTTAAAGCCATGATCAGAAAAAGAAAACAAAATTTCCCAACTGTGCTGCAAAGGCAACAACTCATAACCTTTCTAGTAATTTAATTATTTTAGGCATCCTTTGTTAAACTAATTATCTCAACATGGTTAGCATGAACACAGGCTTGCACACATTGCACTGGCATTAAAAATTGAAACCTAAGTTTTTTTATGCCATTCCCTATCACTAACATAAAAATAGGTGCCACGGCTTTGAGGTAAGAAATCAAGTTAAAGGATAATGTTTCTATTAATTTTGTGCTAAGGGCATGTTTACTAGCTAGGTTGCATTGCTTGAGGACAAACAATAGTTTGAGTTTGGGGGTGTGTAGAGTGTCCATGAGTTCTATATTTTGTACACATTCCTGCATGTATTATCACTTTTCTTAAGCACATTTAGACATATGTAGGTGCATTGCATGCATTATAAAAATATCTTCTATTTTATGTAGGTGCATTGCATGCATATGTAGGTGCTATATCTAGGATATGAGAAGACGGGACAGAAGGCTGGAACTAGAGCAGCTGTACTGAAGCAGTTCCAGATACCACCAACGATGCTGCCGAAGCAGCATTGCCGCCAAGTGTAGCCCGGGCAGGAGTTACACCGACTTAGAAAAGACGGGTCACGATTTAAAGAGGGCAATTTCCTAAGGCCAACAAGCACAGTCTTGCAATTTTCTGAAGCCTATAGCGGCCGGTAGAGTTGATCTAAGATCGATAAGTAGGACCACTTATCCTTACTTGCGAAAGAAGGCAACGTCCAAAGAGTCCGTATTTAAGTAATAAAGGAGTCTGTATTTAATATAATTTACTTTTAAGAACTCCTACTTCCAAGAGGACTCAAATTTAGGCCATAAGCCATATATATACCCAATGTATGTAATGGTATAGGGGCATGATGACGAGGGTGAGAGGATGCGAGCATGAGTAGCCGCATAACAGAGATGTAGTTAGATAGGTTAGAGTTGTTGGGTGTCGCGACCCAACTCTCCTACGGTTTAGGCACGTGTATGTAAAGTAGCTTGGGGAAACTATTGTTTTAGTCTTGAGTTGTTTTCAATAAAATTCCAAAGTTTGATTAATCTATGCTCTTTGCTTATTCAATTAGTCTACATCAGTCAGTTGAGAGAAAATTCATTTGTCGGGCACCAAAGTGCAAGGCTCACGAAAAGGTTAGGCACGATCACAACATGCAAATGCGTGACGAACTTCGTTCCACACTAGTCCACAAGTTTCAACGGCTACGAGGGATCACCAATCGAATGGACTTGCTTGTGTTAGGTTGATATTGAGATTGCTAGGTATTGCCTACATCACGTGATTGTTCGAGCATCCTAACCTAGAAATAGGAGGGATCACTATCGACTATCCTGTCGAACTTTGAAATGTCTGTCAGACTTGCTGCCAGGACTTCTTTCCATTCCACCTGCTGAGACAGTACACTCCTGTAGTGGTAGTGACCTGCTGCGGCCGCGTGACATGGTCGTAGTTTGGCTCCCGCCATCCCGCCGAGGCAGCAATTCATGGTAGCGCAAAACATGCTCAGACTTTACAATGCAGTCCACAGGCTACTGAGCTGCATTTGTCTAACCCAATCTATCGACCAAAACTCTCCCTATCATTCCCCTCATCACTATCTTTATTTTATATGTGTTTTTATATTTCCACATCGTGAGATTTAATTGCGCATTTACTAAATCTTTGTGGAAGAAACCATTTATAGGAGCTGCTGCAATCCCTATGGGAGACGATATCTTTTATACTATAACTTCACAAGAGTGTGCACTTGCGCTCATAAATAGAGAACACCTAGACGCTCTACAGTCCCACATAGCCTGTCATGGACTTCTACTAGGATGTTCTTAGCTTCTCGAGTGTTAACACACCTCAATAGTATATGGTATTTTCCCCTCTTATACAGGATTTCCCCATCTAGGACGTATCCCGCTGACATTCTTCTATTGGTTATTTTATCGTTTTCATTGGCCTCCTTGGGCTATGTTTAGAACTTAATTTACTATAAGATTTCATGATACCACGGGTTTCCATTTGTCTCTTCCTCTAGGTTATAACAATGAGCTGGTACCTTGAACATTTTCATCTTGATAGGTTTCATCTCTGCTTCTAAGCATGCTTTAAATGTAGCTTCCAAAGTCGCTAGAGCATCCTCCATCTGGTTATCTTCTCTCGAATGATGAGTAAAACTAATCTTCTCAAAATTCATGATTATATTTTAGATCAGGTCATAATATTTGATCAGTTTGGATCTCTTATTTCCCATTCATTTCTGAGCTGGTATATCACCAAAGAAGAATCTCCGAACACCTGCAGTTTCTTGATCATTCTTTCAATAGTTGCGCGTAGCCCCAAAATGAAAGTCTCATACTCAGCTACATTGTTGGTGCAAAAGAATTCTAACCTAGTGGTGAAAGGGTAATAAAACCGCTCAGGAGATAATAGCACTGCCCCAATTCTGTGGCCTAAGGTGTTAGATGCCCCATCAAAGTAAAGCTTCCACGACTCATCTTCGGAAGTATCTCTCCATAGTTATACACATTAAGTTTTGAGCAGGAAAATTGAAGTCCAATGATTCATAAACGTCTGAAGCATGACTTGCTAGGAAATTTCCTATAGCGCTTCCTTTAACAACTTTCTGACTCATATACATGATGTCAAATTCGGACAAAAACATTTTCCAACGGGCCATCTTTTTGGTGATTGCAAGTGCCTCCATCAGAAACTATAACGGATCTCACTTGGATATTAACCATGTGGTATGGTACAACATATTGTGCCTGAACGTCTTTGTAGCCCACACTAGGGCGCAACACAATTTCTGGATCTGGGGGGTACTGCGTTTCGCATTAGGTGAACTTCTTACTCAAGTAATAAACCGCTCTTTCTTTCTTACTGGTGTCGTCATGTTGCTCTGGAACAAATCCCATCGAGATTTCAAAGACGTCAAGTATAGGATCAATGGTCTACCCGGTACTGGAGCTACTAAGATCGGAGCATTAGTCAAATACTTCTTCATTTTATCTAGGGCTTCTTGACACTCCTCGTCCCAAACCCTAGGGTTGTTCATCGGAAGTAATTTGAAAATAGGGTCACACTTATCGCTCAGCTGGGAAAAGAAGTGAGATATAAAATTTAGCCTTCCTAAGAAACCACAAACTTCTTTTTAGGTCTGAGGTGGCAGAAGGTTTTGGATAGCTTTCTCTTTATCGGGGTCAATCTCAATACCTCTTCGACTAACCACAAAACCTAGAAGTTTACCGGACGTCACAACGAAGGTGCACTTTGCTGGATTAAGCTTCAACTGATATTTTCTCAATCTTTGGAACATCTTTCTTATGTTTTGAATGTGCTCCCCCTTGGTCTGGGACTTGGCTATCATATCGTCTACGTATACCGCGATCTACATGTGCATCATTTTATGGAAAAGTGTTACCATGGCTCTTTGATAGGTTGCCCCACTATTCTTCAATCCGAAGGGCATTACATTGTAAGAAAATGTTCCCCACATTGTTACGAACGTAATTTTCGTCATGTTATCAGGATCCATATTTATCTGGTTATACCCCGAGAAGTCATCCATGAAGGAAAACCATGAATGTCCTACACTATTATCGACCAGGGTTCAATATGGGGTAGAGGAAAATTATCTTTGGGGCTTGCTTTATTAAGGTCTCGGTAGTCCACACACATGTAGACTTTTCTGTCTTTTTCTGGGACAAGGACTAGGTCTGCTACCCACTCCGAGTATTCGACGACTTATAAGAATCCAGCCAAATAGTGCTTCTTTACTACATCTCGAATTTTTAACAACGTGTTTGTCCTCATTCTCCTTAATTTAAGTTGAACTGGCTTCAATTATGGCCTGATAGGTAGTTTGTACATTACAATATTTGTGTCCAGACCTGGCATATTGTAAAGTGTCCATAAGTTCTATATTTCATGGACATTCCATCTCATATTATTGATGTTTTCAAGTGCATTTTAGGCATAATTAGGTCATGTATTGCATAAATACAATATTCTTGGTTTTGTCATGCTTTTATTGAATATTTGTTATTTGGTAAAGTAAAGACGTTGTTTTAGTGTAGATTTAGTTTTCAAGGGCTAGAAGCTGTTACATGTAGAATAGACCAGAGGAGAGGATGTTGAGGCAGCAGACTAAGGAGCTATATTAAAAGAGTTCCACATAGAGAAAGCCGCTGTAGAGGACCTCTTGGTTCCGATTCATTTCTCAGTTGGTATATCACCAAAGAAGAATCTCTAAACACCTGCAATTTCTTGATCCTTCTTTCAATGGCTTCCCGCAGCCCCATAATGCAAGCCTCACTGATGAAAGGGTAATAAACCCTCTCATGAGATATTAGCATTGCCCCAATTCTGTGGCCTATGGTGTTAGATGCCCCATCAAAGTAAACCTTCCTCGACTCATCTTCGGAAGTATCCCCCAATAGTTATACACATTAAGTTTTGATCAGGAAAATTGAAGTCCAATGATTCATAATCGTCTGAAGCACGACTTTCTAGGAAATTTCCTATAGCGCTTCCTTTCATAGCTTCTGACTCACATAGAGGATGTCAAATTCGGACAACAACATTTTCCAACAGGCCATCTTTCCGGTGATTGCAGGTGCCTCCATCAAAAACTATAACGGATCCCACTTGGATATTAACTATGTGGTATGGTACAACATACACTTCTTAAGCCTCTTTGTAGCCCACACTAGGGCGCAACACAATTTCTGGATCTAGGGGTACCACGTTTCGCAATTGGTGAACTTCTTACTCAAGTAATAAACCGCTATTTCATTCTTTTCGGTGTTGTCATGTTGCCCTAGAACACATCCCATCGAGTTTTCAAAGATCGTTAAGTATAGGATCAATGGTCTACCCGGTACCGGAGCTACTAAGATTAGAGCATTAGTCAAACACTTCTTAATTTTATCGCTTAGCTGGGAAATGATGTGAGATATATAATTTAGCCTTCCTAAGAATCCACGAACTTCTTTTTGGGTCTGATGTGGCAGATTGTCTTGGATAGCTTTCACTTTATCGGGGTCAATCTCAATACCTCTTTGACTAACCATAAAACGTAGAAGTTTACCGAACATCACGACGTAGGTGCACTTTGTTGGATTAAGCTTCAACTGATATTTTCTCAATCTTTGGAACATATTTCTTAAATTTTGAATGTGCTCCCCTTCAATCTGGGACTTGGCTCTCATATCGTCTACATATACCTCAATCTACTTGTACATCATGTCATGGTAAAGTGTTACCATGGCTCTTTTATAGGTTGCCCCAGCATTCTTCAAATCGAAAGGCATTACTTTGTAACAGAACATTCCCCACATTGTTATGAACGTCGTTTTCGTCATGGTATCAAGATCCATCTTTATATGCTTATACCCCAAGAAGTCGTCCATGGAGGAAAACCATGAATGTCCGTCACTGTTGTCGACTAGGGTATCAGTATGGGGTAGAGGAAAATTATCTTTGGGGCTTTCCTTATTAAGGTCTCGGTAGTACACGCACATGCAGACTTTTTCGTCTTTTTTCAGGTCAAGGACTAGGTTTATCACCCACTCTGAGTATTCGACGACTTTTAAGAATCCATCCTGGTACAATTTCTTTACTTCATCCCGAATTTTTAACAATGTGTCCCTCCTCATTCTCCTTAATTTCTATTGAACTGGCTTGCAATCTTACCTGATAGGTAGTTTGTGCATTACAATATTTGTGTCCAGACCTGGGATATAGTAAAGTGTCCATAAGTTCTATATTGCTGTTTTTCAAGTGCATTTTAGGCATAATTAGGTCATGCATTGCATAACTACAGTATTCTTTGTTTTGTCATGCTTTTATTGAATATTTGTTATTTGGTAAAGTAAAGATGTTGTTTTATTATAGATTTAGTTTTCCATGGCGAGAAGCTGTTAGAAGAAGAGTAGGCCAGAGGAGAAGATGTTGAGGCAGCAGACCATGGAGCTGTACTAAAACATTTCTGCACAGAGAGAGCAACTGTAGAGGACCTCTTGTTTCCCATTCATTTCTGAGCTAGTATATCACCAAAGATGAATCTCCGAACACCTGTAGTTTCTTGATCCTTCTTTCAATGAGTGTGTGTATCCCCATAATGCAAGCCTCATACTCATCTATATTGCTGGTGCAAAAGAATTCTAACCTACTGGTGAAAGGGTAATAAACCCTTTCATGAGATATTAGCACTGCCCCAATTCTGTGGCCTAGGGTGTTAGATGCCCCATCAAAGTAAAGCTTCCACGACTCATCTTCGAAAGTATCCCCCCATAGTTATACACATTATGTTTTCATTAGGAAAATTGAAGTCCAATGATTCATAATCGTTTGAAGCTCGACTTGCTAGGAAATTCGCTATAGTGCTTCCTTTCACAGCTTTTTAACTCATATACAGGATGTCAAATTCGGGCAACAACATTTGCCAATGCGACATCTTTCCGGTGATTGCAGGTCCCTCCATCAGGAACTTTAACATATCCTACTTGGATATTAACCATGTGGTATGGCACAACATATACTGCCTGAGCCTCTTTGTTGCCGACACTAGGGCGCAACACAATTCCTGGATCTGGGGGTACCACATTTCACATTCGGTGAACTTCTTACGCAAGTAATAAACCGCTCTTTCTTTCTTTTCGGTGTAGTCATCTTGCCCTAGAGCACATCCCATCGAGTTTTCAATGACCGTCAAGTATAAGATCAATGGTCTACCCGGTACCGAAGCTACTAAGATCAGAGCAATAGTCAAATACTTCTTAATTTTATCTAGGGCTTTCTGACACTCCTCATCCCAAACCCCAAGGTTGCTCTTTCAAAGTAATCTGAAAACATCGTAGCACTTATCGGTCAGCTGGGAAGTGAAGTGAGATATATAATTTAGCCTTCCTAAGAGTCCACGAACTTCTTTTTGGGTTTGAGGTGGCAGAAGGTTTTGGATAGCTTTCACTTTATCAGGGTCGGTCTCAATACCTCATCACAAGACCTAGAAGTTTACTGAACATCACGTCGTAGGTGCACTTTGTTGGATTAAGCTTGAACTGATATTTTCTCAGTCTTTGGAACATCTTTCTTAAGTTTTGAATGTGCTCCCCCTCAGTTTGGGACTTGGCTCTCATATCGTCTACGTATACCTCGATCTCCTTGTGCATCGTGTCATGGAAAAGTGTTACCATGGCTCTTTGGTTAGTTTCCCCAACATTCATCAAACTGAAGGGCATTACTTTGTAACAGAACGTTCCCTACATTGTTACGAACGTTGCTTTTGGCATGCTATCAAGATCCATCTTGATCAGGTTTGGCCCCGAGAAGTCGTCCATAAAGGAAAACCATGAATGTTAGGCACTATTGTCGACCAGGGTTGTAAAGCCCTAGTTTTGGGCCTAGATGTTTTAGATGTTGAATCGGGCCGGTTGGGAACGATTCTGATATGACCATCAAGAACAAGGACCTAGAGAAGTACCCAAGTGGCCCATTACTCGTGCACGGGCCAAGGAGTTTCAATCAGCCATGGAAAGCTTGTTTACAACAAGCCATGAACGTGGGAAAGAAGAAATAATAAGGGATGAATGCCTTACCTTGCTCATGCATGCATTTGCATGAGAATTTAAGTATTTCAAACTTCCATTGCATTGATAAAGTGTGCTGGTCATTAAACCATGCACTTCATTTATAGTTTTAGTTCATTTAGGGAAGTAGTTTAAAATAAGTATCTTAAATCATTCGTTAAACTACTTCATTCATGCATTTAGTTAAATTTAATAAAGTTAGTTCTTTAATTAAACTAGTTCATTCATTTAACTAGTTCACTCAATTAACTAACTCTTTAATTGTTTCATGCATCTATTATTTTAAGTTTGAATAAATCCTTTGTGTGTGTCTAGGTTCATGTGATGTGTGGATTAAAGAAGAGACTTTTCAACTTCAGCTTGGAAACAAGTCATTGATGGCCATCTTTACTCATGCAAACAAGGCAATTGAAGGCAATTCATGGCTGAATTCTTTTCATCTTTTCAAGACTGTTCATCTTCTTAGAGTAACAAAGCATTTAAGCTTCATAATTCACCTATTCAAGGTTGAAATTATGAACCAATGAAGGTCATTCACGTTCAAGAGAAGGGACATGCAATAATCAGCATTCAAGGCCATTATTTATCATTTTTTGACGGCTGATCATATTCCACAAATGGCCAAGCAATGAAGGCTGCTTTAATGTCATTTAATCATCAAATTAAGTTATAAAATTATCAAGGAATTCAAAGAGACAAGCTGATTTGGACGTGTGGGATGTCTACATTCATTCTATGTCCACATTCATTCCCTTTTATCCATTTGCAAGAAAAATGAAACAGCCCAAGAGTCACCACTCCTTTTGGACAAATTTAAGGCTAAATTCATCTCAATTTAAAGAAAAATTCATCTGTCAAAAGGATAAGAAAGAAACATTTCATTTATCTGTATTCAATAGCATTTAGATGATCATTCATCTCTCTTTTGTGTGACTTTTCTTATGGTGCCTAGCCACACTATAAATAAGCACCTTAGGTTCATTTGTAAGGACTTTTTTTTGGAGAATATAAACCTTTGAAAGATTCCTTTCATCTTGTTCTTGCGAGAACTCTATCGACTTCAGGTTCTGCTTGTAGTCTTCTATCCATTTCATTTTACTATAGCGTTGGTTCCAAGCTCTCTTATAGCTTGTGGGTCACGTTCCACACTCCTCCACCTCGACTCTATCAAAGTATATTGTTGGTTCCTAGCTCGTTATAGCTACCGGCTCACAATTCACTATCCTTGCAGCCATACAAATCCACGTCGCCTTTAGCATCTCTCATCACTCCTTATTTGATTTACATCTTTCCATGATTATCATCCTCCATCCTTAGCCACCATACTATCCAAATTACTTATCCAATTCCTTTCTTCATTATTTTTTTATTATATTGCTATTCATCTCACATGTATGTTTTGTGATATCTCGGAGTTCAAAGCGTAGCAAAGAATATTTCTTACTAGAATCACGATCGGGCACATCTATATGACTCGAGTCACATTATCGGGTTCATATCAATTTGCATCAGAGCAAGGTTGATTCAGTAAGATAGTCGTTGTCTCTCTTCTGAAAAAAAAGAAAAAAAAGAAAAAAAGAAAAGAAAAATAAAAAAAATTAGAGAAAGTTAAAGAGGGAGGGGGCATCGTATTCTCTATCCTTCTTTAAAAAAAATTACATCATTTTTTCTTTTGCTACTATTTTGTCATCTTTACCAACTCTCACAATTTACCCTTTTTTTTGTTGTTGCCACTTTTTCTTATCCCACCTTCCAAATTCTTTTCGCCAAGTTTTGTTTTTTCAGCCGAATTCTACAAGCCATTTGCAAGCCTTGAGGAAGTTCTTAAAAGGACTTGATTGAGAGCAAGAGTGGAAAAAGGCAAGAGTGCACATCAAGGGTAGAAGCCATCCCGAGTGAAACATGAGTGTGAGTGCATTTTCTTTGAGTGGAATAGGTGAGGTTTTGTGTTTGTGAGGTTTTAATTTTTTTTGTTACTAATAATGTCTCAAAATTCCGTGAGAAACTATGTTGGAGGAAGTAATAATGTTAACGTAGATGCAACTAACTCCAATCTTCAAGATATTATCCGAGAGATGGACAGGTTGTTGCAACAAAGGTTGGGGCCGATGCAAGAACGATTAGATCACTTGGAGGAAAGATCTCAGCGAAGGCATAATTCAGATCACGAGGAAGAGTTTGAGGGAGAGGTGGACGAAGAACTCATAGACGAGCGAGCCTCCCAGTAAAGTTTGAGGCGTCAAGAACCTAGGTACCAAAGAGCTCGGCCAAGAGTTGATGATAATCTTAGCAACATCAAAATAACCATTCCTCATTTCCAAGGAAGAACAGATCCTGAAGCCTATCTTGCATGGGAAAAAAAGTTGAGCACATCTTTGAGTGCCACAACTACTCCGAGCTTAAGAAGGTAAAACTTGCAGCCATTGAATTTACAGATTATGCACTAATATGGTGGGATCAGTTGACATCTAGCAGGAGACGCAATGGCGAACATCCAATTTCTACTTGGAATGAGATGAAGGCCGTTATGTGTAGGAGGTTCGTTCCAACTCACTATCATAGGGAGTTGTTCAACAAGCTTCAAAATCTCACCCAAGGCAACCGTAGTGTTGATGACTACTTTCAAGAGATGGAAGTAGCCATAAATCGAGCTAACATTGATGAGGATCGAGAATCCACCATGGTAAGATTTCTATCCGGCCTTGACCCAAATATTGCGGCCGTCATTGAGTTGCAACATTATGTGGAGATCGAAGACATGGTGCATATGGCCATAAAAGTGGAAAACCAACTTAAACGGAAGGGTTCCACACGAACCTATGAGGGAGCATCATCAAGATGGGGGCAAAGTTCTTACAAACGGAGTCCTCCAATACCACCCAATGAAAGAGGCGCACCACCCAAAGGAAGCAAGGCCATTGCCGAAACTAGCAAAGGTAAGGCTCCAAATGTTCCAAACTGTTCCCGATATATACAATGCTTCAAGTGCTTGGGAAGAGGGCATATTGCAAGCCAATGCCCAAATCGCAACACCATGCTTCTTCGTGATGATGGAGAGGTTGAATCGGAACAAGAGGAGGAAGATGAAGTTGCTTCCATACAAGAAGATGAAGGTAATGATATAGAGTATGCAGTAGAAGGAGATGCCCTTATTGTTAAAAAGAGCCTAAGTGTGCAAGCGATTGAAGGGAATAAGCAACGCGAGAATATCTTTCATACTCGCTGCCATGTTAATGGGAAGGTATGCTTTGTCATTATTGATGGAGGTAGTTGTACTAATGTTGCTAGTCCTCTTATGGTAGAAAAACTTGGATTAGCAACCACAAAGAATCCACATCCCTACAAGCTGCAGTGGCTTAATGACGGAGGAGAACTCAAGGTTACAAAGCAAGTACTTGTTGCTTTCTCCATCGGAAAGTATAAGGATGAAGTTCTTTGCGTTGTTTTTCTGATGCACGCTGGCCATTTACTACTTGGGAGGCCATGTTAATTCGATAAACGAGTCATACATGATGGATATACCAATCGGTATACACTCACCCATGGAGTAAGAGAGATTACCTTAGCCCCTCTTTCACCAAAACAAATTCACAAAGACCAAATACATTTGAGAGAAAGTATTGAAAGAGCCAAAGAAAGAGAGTTGCAAAGGCAAGTGAGAGTGAGCAACATGAGGGTGCGAAAATGAGTGTTTTTACCAAAGAAAGAGAGTTGAGAAAGTGTTTGTTGTCGAGAAAGGAATTACTTGTACTTGTGTACAAGGAAAGTATATTGAACACTAACCAACTTGATCACACTTTTCCTTCTTCTATTGTGTCTTTGTTGCAGGAATTTGACGAATTATTTCTGGAGGAGACACCAAGTGGGCTGCCACCAATCTGTGGCATTGAACATCAAATAGATTTCATTCCCGGTGCCGTCATTCCTAACCGTCCAGCTTACCGAAGCAATCCCGAGGAAACCAAGGAGTTGCAAAGGCAAGAGGCTGAACTAATGGCCAAAGGCTACGTGAGGGAGAGCCTTAGCCCATGTTCCTTTCCAGTATTACTTGTGCCAAAGAAGGATGGAACTTGGCGCATCTGTGTAGATTCTCGAGTGGTAAACAAAATTACGGTAAAGTATCGTCACCCTATTCCTCGTTTAGATGATATGTTAGATGAGCTTAGTGGTTTTAACCTTTTCTCCAAGATTGATCTTAAGAGTGGTTATCACCAAATAAGGATGCGGGAAGGTGATGAATGGAAAACAACATTTAAAACAAAGCAAGGACTCTATGAATGGTTGGTTATGCCTTTTGGCTTAACTAATGCACCAAGTACTTTCATGAGGTTAATGAACCATGTTCTTAGACCGTTTTTGGGTAAATTTTGTGTGGTTTATTTTGATGACATCTTAATCTATAGTAAATCAATGGAAGAACATGTTCAACACTTGAGGTGAGTTTTGTTGGTTTTAAGAAAGGAGAAGTTATATGCTAATTTAGACAAGTGTACATTTTGTACTGACAAAGTTGTCTTTCTTGGTTTTGTTGTCAGTTCTAAAGGCTTAGAGGTTGACAAATAGAAGGTTAAAGCCATTGAAGAATTGCCATGACCAGCAAGCATTTCCCAAGTTAGGAGTTTCCATGGACTTGCAAGCTTTTACCGAAGATTTGTGCCAAACTTCAGCACCATTGCCGCCCCTTTAACTAGTGTAATCAAGAAGAATTCTAACTTTTTTCTGGGGAGACCAAGAGAAATCTTTTAATGACATTAAAGAACGTTTAATTCATGCCCCTTTTCTTACCTTACCTGATTTTAACAAAACGTTTGAAATTGAATGTGATGCATCAAGTGTGGGAATTGGAGCAGTATTATCTCAAGGTGGACGTCCTATAGCATATTTCAGTGAGAAATTAAGTGGAGCTACGTTGAATTATTCAACATATGATAAGGAGATGTATGCCCTTGTTCGCGCAATGGAAACATGGCAACACTATCTATGGCCTAAGGAGTTCATTATTCACACCGATCATGAGGCATTGAAGCACATTCGGGGGCAACATAAACTCAACAAACGACATGCCAAATGGGTGGAGTTTCTTGAATCTTTTCCCTATGTGATCAAATATAAGAAAGGTAAGGAGAATATAGTTGCCGATGCATTGTCTCAAAGGTACGCTCTTCTAAACACCTTAGAATCTAAGTTGATGGGTTTTGTTTTCATTAAGGATTTATACGAATCTGATTCTGATTTTGAAAAAAAAATTACAAAACTTGTGAGAAAGGAACGTTTGAAAACTATTATAGGGACAATGGGTTCCTATTCAAGGAAGGAAGACTTTGTATTCCACAAGGTTCCACACGTGAATTACTTATCAAAGAAGCCCATGGAGGAGGCTTAATGGGACATTTTGGAATAGCAAAGACTTTGGCCATACTTCAAGAGCATTTATTTTGGCCAAAGATGAGACGAGATGTAGAGAGGTTATGTGAATGTTGCATCACTTGCAAGAAGGCTAAGTCTAAAACCATGCCACATGGACTCTACACGCCGCTACCTATTCCAGAAGCACCATGGATGGACATTTCAATGGATTTTGTGCTAGGGCTTCCACGCACAAAGAATAACAAAGACTCCATCTTCGTAGTAGTGGATAGATTTTCCAAAATGGCTCATTTTATTCCTTGCAACAAGACTAATGATGCCATACATATTGCTAACTTGTTTTTCAGGGAAGTCTTGAGATTACATGGTGTGCCAAGAACTATCGTTTCTGATCGAGACGTGAAGTTCTTAAGCTACTTTTGGGAGCCCTATGGAGTAAGATTGGAACTAAGCTACTATTTTCCACCACTTGTCACCCTCAAACGAATGGCCAAACCGAAGTGGTGAATCGAATACTCTCCACGTTGCTTAGGAGCATTATTAAGAAGAATCTAAAGACATGGGAAGAGTGCTTACCACATGTGGAGTTTGCATATAACCGATCAGTTCATACCACTTCGGGACACACTCCTTTTGAAGTTGTGTATGGGTTAAATCCATTAACTCCGATGGACTTATTGACATTACCCGTTGATCAAATTGTGAATAAAGATGGACTTAACAAAGCTAAATATTTTAAGAAACTTCATCAACAAGTGCGGGATAATATTGAAAAGAAAACTAAGCAATATGAGCAGCAAGCAAACAAGGGTCGTAGAAGAGTTGTCTTTGAGCCGGGAGATTGGGTGTGGTTGCACAAGAGAAAAGAAAGGTTTCCAGCCCAACGGAAATCTAAATTGATGCCTCAAGGAGATGGGCCATTTCAAGTAGTTAAGAGGATCAATGATAATGCTTATCAACTAGACCTCACAGGTGAGTTTAATGTTAGTGCAACCTTTAATGTTGCTGATTTATCTCCTTTTGATGTAGGTGACGATTTGGGGACAAATCGCTTTAAAGAGGGAGGGACTGATATGACCATCAAGAACAAGGACCTAGAGAAGTACCCAAGTGGCCCCATTACACGTGCACGGGCCAAGGAGTTTCAATCAGCCATGGAAAGCTTGTTTACAACAAGCCATGAACATGGGAAAGAAGAAATAATAAGGGATGAATGCCTTACCTTGCTCATTCATGCATTTGCATGAGAATTTAAGTATTTCAAACTTCCATTTCATTGATAAAGTGTGCTGATCATTAAAGCATGCACTTCATTTATAGTTTTAGTTCATTTAGGGAAGTAGTTTAATTATGCATCTTAAATCATTCGTTAAACTACTTCATTAATGCATTTAGTTAAATTTAATAAAGTTAGTTCTTTAATTAAACTAGTTCATTCAATTAACTAACTCTTTAATTGTTTCATGCATCTATTATTTTAAATTTGAATAAATCCTTTGTGTGTGTCTAGGTTCATGTGATGTGTGGATTAAAGAAGAGACTTTTCAACTTCAGCTTGGAAACAAGTTATTGATGACCATCTTTACTCATGCAAACAAGCCAATTGAAGGAAATTCTAGGCTGAATTATTTTCATCTTTTCAAGGTTGTTCATCTTCTTAGAGTAACAAAGCATTTAAGCTTCATAATTCACCTAATCAAGGTTGAAATTATGAACCAATGAAGGTCATTCACGTTCAAGAGAAGAGACATGCAATAATAAGCATTCAAGGCCTTTATTTATCATTTTTTGAAGGCTGATCATATTCCACAAATGGGCAAGCAATGAAGGCTGGTTTAATGTCATTGAATCATCAAATTAAGTGCTAAAATCATCAAGGAATTCAAAGAGACGAGCTGATTTGGATGTGTGGGATGTCTACATTCATTCTATGTCCACATTCATTCCCTTTTATCCATTTGCAAGCAAAATGAAGCAGCCCAAGAGTCACCACTCCTTTTGGACGAATTTAAGGCTAAATTCATCTCAATTTAAAGAAAAATTCATCCATCAAAAGGATATGAAAGAAACATTTCATTTATTTGTATTCAATAGCATTTAGATGAGCATTCATCTCTCTTTGGTGTGACTTTTCATATGGTGCCTAGCCACACTATAAATAGGCACCTTAGGTTCATTTGTAAGGACTTTTTTGGAGAATATAAACCTTTGAAAGATTGCTTTCATCTTGTTCTTGTGAGAACTCTATCGGCTTCAAGTTGTGCTTGTAGTCTTCTATCCATTTCATTTAACTATAGTGTTGGTTCCAAGCTCTCTTATAGATTGTGGGTCACGTTCCACACTCCTCCACCTCGACTCCATCAAAGTATATTGTTGGTTCCTAGCTCGTTATAGCTACCGGCTCACAATTCACTATCCTTGCAACCATACAAATCCACGTCGCCTTTAGCATCTCTCATCACTCCTTATTTGATTTACATCTTTCCATAATTATCATCCTCCATCCTTAGCCACCATACTATCCAAATTACTTATCCAATTCCTTTCTTCATTATTTTTTTATTATATTTCTATTCAGCTCACATGTATGTTTTGTGATATCTCGGAGTTCAAAGCGTAGCAAAGAATATTTCTTACTAGAATCACGATCGGGCACATCTATATAACTCGAGTCACATTATCGGGTTCATATCAGATTCGAACCCTTGAGGTTGGGTTAGGGAACACCTAGTTTGGGATGTTTTAAAAATATGAAAATATCTAAAAATCCTCATTTATTATATAAATGATTATGGTGAAAACAATTTTATAAAATGAGATTTGGAAATATTACATTTTGGTGTAGTGACCAAAATGCAATTTTTACAAAAGTTGACCAGTGACTGTTTTGTAAAGGATTGGAACTTTGAATCTTGAAGGAGCTAATTTTACCATTTGTTTTCATCAGATTTCTCTTTAATTTGGGAGCTTTTAATAATGATTTAATCAAACAAATAAAAGAGAATTAAAAAGGAAAATTCAAGTTGACTTTTCATAACTAATTTCATGATAGTTTTCTCTTTTCATTTTCTCTCAACTTCCAATCAGCCAAACACTTTTCTCTCATCAAAGAACATCTGATTTTCATTTTATTTGCTGATATTTTATCTTCCAAAAGATTTCTTATCTTTGTTTCATCAAATCCTTTTGATTTTTGCTTTGGATTTCAAGAAAACTTTCCCAAATTGAAGAGAGATCAACCATTAGAGGTAAGCTTCGTCCTTCTTCTCTAATGATCAGTTTCTTTACTGAAAATTTCAAGTTATCAATCCTTTGTTAATGGTTTTTGAGTTGTTTTAATGTTATAAACATGAAATAGTTGTTAAATTCAAGATTCTTGATGAGATCTTGGTAATTTTCCTATTTCTATGTTAAGCTCTATTTTGAGGTTGATTTCTAACGTATTTTGGATGATATTTGATTTTGAGAATGAGGTTTTAACAAATAAACACGAAGAGGTTTGGGTTCTTAAGTGTGATATGCTAGATTTGTGGTTTTTGTGGTGTTTTTGGTGATCTGCTATTGCTGGAGGTATAAGGTTGTGTTTATGGTGATTTTTAATGTTGATTGAGGCTTAGAAAATGTTAGAATTGATAGATCTCTGCTGGGCTTTGATTTGAGAAAGTTTGGAGGTGATTTTGGTTATTTCGGGTAGCTGAAATGCTAGTTTTGAGTAGAGCAACGAGTTAGAATGAGTGGCTAGTGATTTTAATGCATGATGATGCATTAATTCTCTGCTCTTATGTGTAATGAACAGGGGAGACATCTTCGGACGCGTTTGGTGTTGATCCGAAAGTGCAGAAAGCCTAGAAGTCATTTTGGTGAGCAAGCGAAATGTTATCGGTGAGTGCAAATGGTTTTAGAAGTCCTTGAGGGACAATGAAACAAGGTTTGGGGATTTATGGTTGGTTTGAAATACCATCCTAAGTTCGGAAGTAAGTATGTTTAGATTTGCTCTCGAAAAGTGGTTGATGCCCCTAAATGTTTTTGACATGCTCTGGATTTGAGATAGACATATTCCTACTCTTTTATGCATGATTTATGACATTGCAAAGAGTTTTTCGATTTTGATTAAATGTTATGCATGAATTGTGGTTTTGAAATGGGATGAGATTGATTTTAGAAATGTTGCATCAAGTGCGTGAGATGGTGAATTTAATGTAATATATTAGCATAAATGATGAGAAGATTACGAGATATAATTGGTCGACCAATATGATGTAAAGTGCACTATAAACTAAATTTAGTACGCGCTCTTTGGAGTCGGGCAATGGGGGTAGTGCCATCCCGATCCAAAGTGAGAATTCGATGAAGAGAGATATCATCGGGGTAGGTCTTGGTGAAACACCCAAGCTTTGTGGCGAAGAGAGATACCGCCATGAGAGACTAGTGATCTGAGATTCCATCGGGGTAGGACTTGGCTCTATGTCAAGCTAATCCGCATATTCGAGTAAAGATAGAATATGAAATGCCAATATATGAGAATGTATTTGATTCACATGTACCAATGTTGAAATGATTTTTATGCTATGAGAAATGCATAGATAGATAGATAGATAGATAGATAGATAGATAGATAGATAGATAGATAGATAGATAGATAGATAGATAGATAGATAGATAGATAGATAGATAGATAGATAGATAGATAGATAGATAGATAGATAGATAGATAGATAGATAGATAGATAGATAGATAGATAGATAGATAGATAGATAGATAGATAGATAGATAGATAGATAGATAGATAGATAGATAGATAGATAGATAGATAGATAGATAGATAGATAGATAGATAGATAGATAGATAGATAGATAGATAGATAGATAGATAGATAGATAGATAGATAGATAGATAGATAGATAGATAGATAGATAGATAGATAGATAGATAGATAGATAGATAGATAGATAGATAGATAGATAGATAGATAGATAGATAGATAGATAGATAGATAGATAGATAGATAGATAGATAGATAGATAGATAGATAGATAGATAGATAGATAGATAGATAGATAGATAGATAGATAGATAGATAGATAGATAGATAGATAGATAGATAGATAGATAGATAGATAGATAGATAGATAGATAGATAGATAGATAGATAGATAGATAGATAGATAGATAGATAGATAGATAGATAGATAGATAGATAGATAGATAGATAGATAGATAGATAGATAGATAGATAGATAGATAGATAGATAGATAGATAGATAGATAGATAGATAGATAGATAGATAGATAGATAGATAGATAGATAGATAGATAGATAGATAGATAGATAGATAGATAGATAGATAGATAGATAGATAGATAGATAGATAGATAGATAGATAGATAGATAGATAGATAGATAGATAGATAGATAGATAGATAGATAGATAGATAGATAGATAGATAGATAGATAGATAGATAGATAGATAGATAGATAGATAGATAGATAGATAGATAGATAGATAGATAGATAGATAGATAGATAGATAGATAGATAGATAGATAGATAGATAGATAGATAGATAGATAGATAGATAGATAGATAGATAGATAGATAGATAGATAGATAGATAGATAGATAGATAGATAGATAGATAGATAGATAGATAGATAGATAGATAGATAGATAGATAGATAGATAGATAGATAGATAGATAGATAGATAGATAGATAGATAGATAGATAGATAGATAGATAGATAGATAGATAGATAGATAGATAGATAGATAGATAGATAGATAGATAGATAGATAGATAGATAGATAGATAGATAGATAGATAGATAGATAGATAGATAGATAGATAGATAGATAGATAGATAGATAGATAGATAGATAGATAGATAGATAGATAGATAGATAGATAGATAGATAGATAGATAGATAGATAGATAGATAGATAGATAGATAGATAGATAGATAGATAGATAGATAGATAGATAGATAGATAGATAGATAGATAGATAGATAGATAGATAGATAGATAGATAGATAGATAGATAGATAGATAGATAGATAGATAGATAGATAGATAGATAGATAGATAGATAGATAGATAGATAGATAGATAGATAGATAGATAGATAGATAGATAGATAGATAGATAGATAGATAGATAGATAGATAGATAGATAGATAGATAGATAGATAGATAGATAGATAGATAGATAGATAGATAGATAGATAGATAGATAGATAGATAGATAGATAGATAGATAGATAGATAGATAGATAGATAGATAGATAGATAGATAGATAGATAGATAGATAGATAGATAGATAGATAGATAGATAGATAGATAGATAGATAGATAGATAGATAGATAGATAGATAGATAGATAGATAGATAGATAGATAGATAGATAGATAGATAGATAGATAGATAGATAGATAGATAGATAGATAGATAGATAGATAGATAGATAGATAGATAGATAGATAGATAGATAGATAGATAGATAGATAGATAGATAGATAGATAGATAGATAGATAGATGGTACATGTGATTTTTAAATGGTGATTTGCTTTGAAATGGTTTTCAAGCATGAGATAGAAAGAGCATGGTCTAGAAATGGTTGTCAAGATAGAGTTTTAAATGCTTTCTTTTACCAACAAAATGCAGAAAATTGAGACATTTTGGGCAGAAAGGAGGCTTAAGAGGATCAAAGGAATAGTTAAGCTCAAGTATGATGATGTTTTATAGTTAGTTTAGTAATGATATTTGGCAATGGGATTCAATGGGTTTCTTTGGGAGATGTGTTTTGGACTCCATGTTGTTGATGCAAGTTTTATATGGTTTATATGGTTTGTAAAAGGCCTTTTGTATTGGTTTTGATGATTTACCTTTCCTGTTGAGATGGTTATGGTCTTTTGGTGTTTTTGACTCTTAGGGAGAATGCTTTAGAAGTCAAATTTGATGATAATGATGTTAGACGTTTTTCTTTAGCTTGTACCTTTGAGTGTAGATGCATATTGGTGTGCAAGCACCTTTAACTATACGTTGGAATGGTTTGGATGGGTCGTTGGGGTTCAAAATCTGCATTTTTGGCATTTGCAGACTGCAACTTATCGGTACACCTCAGAGAGTATCGATACGGCCTATTTGTTTTGTGAGGATCGTACCGGTACACGGGGTCGTATCGATACCCTCTTTAGTCATTGGACGAGGGCATATCGATACGGTACCTCAGTGTACCGATACGGTCTGGTGATGTAAGCCTGGGCAGTTTAATCATTGAGGGTGTATCGATACCCTCCTTCGGCATATCGATACGCAGGTCGTTAAGTTAGTAAAACCTCAGCTGAGGATATTTTGAAACATTGTGTTTTAGTCCTTGATCTTCATGAATGCAATTAGATGTGTTTGGTTAGTCAGATTGTGATGAAAATTTAAAGAGAAGCATGAATCATGACTAATTGTATAGAGGTATCCTTAAAATCATAGAAGTGCTTGTAATTTATAGAAATTACATTTTGGTCCTTAAATGTCTAGTTTGTGCAATTAAACCCCTAATCAAAATCTGATTGTTGTGCCGTTTCTTCCTATGCTCTTGGGTGATCACATAGGATTTAAGTTGCATTTAGAAAAGATAAAAAGTAAAATGAGTCATCAATCGGGGTCGGCTTTAACGAGTTAGCTTCAGTTTTCCCCGTATAATCACCTCGGTTCGGGTCAACCGTCTAGACCGGGCTAAGTGGGTTACATTTGTTGATATCAGAGCCATGTTTACAAATAATTGGGGGTTTGTAAGTGGTTGGTAGGTGTAAATGTTAAGTTATGATCTTTGTGAAAGCATGTTGAGTACTTGTGCAATGTTTGAGCTTTAATGAGATGAAATGCATACAATTTGATTGTTTGAGATGAAATTATGTGGTTATGCTATGATTGGGGTATAGATGGGGAACTCATTACCATATCATTACTATTGGAAAGAATTATTTTAAAAATGAACTTGAGCACCTTGGATTTCTTGCCTTACAATACCTAACTGAATTTTATTGCATTTTGCTAGTTGCATTTTTTTGAATGGGGCTACGTAGGGAGCTTAGATTTAATACGCGTAATGCGGCTGAGAATGAGATAAATGAGACGGAATATCTTGTTGTGAATCTACGACCTCCTCTTCCTGGTGGACCACCAAGTTGCGGTGGAGTAGGGGCTGGTGATGTTGGAGCTGGAATAGGAGTTGTTGAACCCGAGGGAGAACAAGGGCAAGTTGCTCCTGATATGACTGTACTGATCCAGGCTATTGCTGGAGCCTTTCAGGCAGCAGTAGCTGGTGCTCATGTGGCTGCACCTCAGGCTCTTGCTGGTACGAGTCTGCTGTTAGAGCGACTCTGAAGTCTCGGTGGGACCGAGTTTAAGGGGCTGACCCTTGAGGGTTCCGAATCCTAGTTGGAGAGCACCAATTGGATCCTTGGGTAGATGAGCTGAAATGATGACCAGAAGTTGGGGTGCATTGTGTCTCTGTTGCATAGTGATGCCTATTCGTGGTGGATGACCAATATAGCTGGTTTGGAAGATGCTGAGGTGACTTGGATGTTTTTTCTTAATGCGTTCAAGATGAAATATCTGGGTGACTGTTTTTTGGACAAAAAGAAGAGGGAATATATTTCTCTAGTGCAAGGAAGCATGTTAGTGGCGGAATATGTGGTGTAATTTGTACACCTTAGCCAGTATGCATCGGAATTGATCCCTAATGAATGAGAGAGATGCGAATGTTTCAGATATGGGCTGGTGGCCGATGTGAAGACATATATGCTTGTATAAGATTACTCAGATTTGGATGTTCAGGTCACTCGAGCCAAGGACATTGAGCTGAACCTTGGAGATTGTCCTGATTTGGATGTCCTATGAGAGATCAACAACGGCCTAATGTTTTCATTCGTACACCTGAGTGTAATCGATGTGACAAGAGGCACACGGGAGAGAGCTTGGGCAACGTTGGTACGTGCAGGAATTGTTGTTCCCGTGGGCACATGAAACGAGATTGTTCTTTGCCGATGAGAGAGGGGTAGGCTCCGGTGAGAGCAGCTGAGCCACAGAGAGGTCGTGGGCACGGGTGTGGTAATTTCTAGCGTAAAGATGATGTTGCGGGGAATGTAGCACATGTTGTAGCTATTCAGCCCGAAAGAGGTGGCCAGGCCAGAGTGTATGCCCATCGTGAAGGGAGGAATGACATTGATGTGATCACAGGTACCTTTACTTTGCAGTGTTTGTCATTACTTTCTCTAATTCAATCTGGATCAACCTGATATGGTACTTGTAACACCCTGGTTTTGGGCCTATATGTTTTAGATTTTGAATCGGGTCGGTCGGGAATGGTTCCAACCATTGAGGTTGGTTTAGGGAACACCTAGTTCGGGATGTTTTAAAAATATGGAAAAATATCTAAAAATCCTCATTTATTATATAAATGATTATGGTGAAAATAATATTACAATAGGAGATTTGGATATATTACATTTGGGTATAGTGACAAAAATGCAGTTTTTGCAAAAGTTTACTAGTGAGTGTTTTGTAAAGGATTGAAACTTTGAATCTTTAAGGAGCTCATTTTACCATTTGTTTTCATCATATTTCTTTTTAATTTGCAATCTTTTAATAATAAATTAGTTAAAGAAATAAAAGAGAACTAAAAAGGAGAACTAAAGTTGACTTTTCATAACTAACTTCACGATAGTTTTCTCTTTTCATTTTCTCTCAACTTCCAATCAGCCAAACACTTTTCTCTCATCAATGAACCTCTGATTTTCATTTTGTTTTCTGAGATTTTTTCTTCTAAAGATTTCTTATCTTTGTTTTATCAAATCCTTTGTTAATGGTTTTTGAGTTGTTTTAATGTTATAAACATGAAATAGTTGCTAAATCCAAGATTCATGATGAGATCTTGGTGATTTTCGTATTTCTATGTTAAGCTCTGTTTTGAGGTTGATTTCTAACATACTTTGGATGATATTTTATTTTGAGAATGAGGTTTTAACAAATATATCCTGAATAGGTTTGGGTTCCTAAGTTTGAGATGCTAGATTTGTGGTTTTTGAGATGTTTTTGGTGATCTGCTATTGTTGGAGGTATAAGGTTGTTTTTATGGTGATTTTTATGTTGATTGAAGTTTAGAAAAGGTTAGAATTGATATATCTTGGCTGGGCTTTGATTTGAGAAAGTTTGGAGGTTATTTTGGTTATTTCTGATAGCAGAAATGCAAGTTTTGAGTAGAGCAACGAGTTAGAATGAGTACATGGTGATTTTAATGCATGAAGATGCATTTTTCCTCTGCTCTTATGTGTAATGAACATGAGAGAAATCTTCGGACGTGTTTGTTGTTGATCCAGAAGTGCCGAAAGCATAGAAATCATTTCGACAAGCAAGGGAAACGTTTTTGGTGAATGCAAATGGTTTTAGAAGTCCTTGAGGGACAAGGAAACAAGGTTTGGGGATTTAGGATTGGTTTGAAACACAATCCTATGTTCGGAATTAAGTATGTTTATATTTGCTCTCGAAAAGTGGTTGATGCCCTTAAATGCTTTTAACATGCTCTTAATTTGGGATAGACAAATTCCTACTATTTTATGCATGATTTATGACATGAAATGATGTTTCATACTGATCCCATGAGATAGAATGACATTGTGAAGATTTTTGAGATTTTGACTAAATGTTATGCATGAGTTGTGATTTTGAATTTGGATGAGATTGATTTTAGGAATATTGCATCAAAACAGTAGGTGAGATGATGATTCTAATGTAACGTATTGGCATAAATGATGTGATAATTACCGATTATAATTGGTCGACCAATAGGATGTAAAGTACACAATAAACTAAAATTTGTATGTGCTCTTTGGAGTCGGGCAATGGGGGTAGTGCCATCCCGATCCAAAGTGAGAATCTAATGATGAGAGATACCATCGAGGTAGGTCTTGGAGTAACACCCAAGTTTTGTGGCGAAGAGAGATGTCGCCATGAGAGTCTGGTGATGTGAGATTCTGCCGGGGTAGGACTTGGCTCTATGTCAAGCTAATCTGCATATCCAAGTAAAGATAGAATATGAAATGCCAATATATGAGAATGTATTTGATTCACATGTACCAATGTTGAAATTATTTATATGCTATGAGAAATACATATAAGATTTTTAGATTTATGAAATGCTTTTGAATATCAAGCATGTGTGGCTTTGCCATGAGATTTGCATTGGTTGAATTCATGAGATAGATAGATAGATGGTACATGTGGTTTTCAAATGGTGATTTGCTTTGAAATGGTTTTCAAGAATGAGATAGAAAGATCATGATTTGGAAATGGTTTTTGAGATAGAGTTTTAAAAAGCTTGCATTGTTGTGTTGGTGTTTTTAGAGCATGTCTCACTAAGTTATCGTGCTTACGCTCTCTTTTACTAACAATGCAGATAATTGAGACATTTTTCGGCAGCAAGGGGGCTTAAGAGGATCCAAGGAATAGTTAAGCTCTGGTATGGTGATGTTTTACATTTACTTTTGTAATGATATATGACCATGGGAATTTAGTAGTTGTTTTTTGAGATGTGTTTCTAACTCCCTGTTGTTGATGCAAGTTTTATATGGTTTATTTGGTTTGTAAAAGGCCTTTCTATTGGTTTTGATGATTTATCTTGCCTTTTGGGATGCTTATGGTCTTTTGGGGTTTTTGACTTTTAGGGAGCATGCTTTAGAATTCAAATATTAATGTTGATGATGTTTGATGTTTTCCTTGACTTGTACCTCTTGAGTGTTGATGCATATTTGTGTGCAAACAAGTTTAACTATATGTTGAAGTGGTTTAGTTTAGTCGTTGAGGTTCAAAATATGCATTTTGTGCATTTTTAGATTGCGGCGTATCTATATATCTCAGAGAGTATCGATACGGTCTACTTGATTTGGGAGGGACGTACCGGTACACATGGACGTATCGATACCCTCTTTAGTTAATGGACGAGGGCGTATCGATACGGTACCTTAGCGTATCGATACGGTTTGGAGACGCAAGCCTGGCAAGTTTGACCATCGAAGGCGTATCGATACCCTCCTTAGGCGTATCGATACGTGGATCGTTTAGTTGGTTAAACCTCAACTGAGGATGTTTTTGAAACGTTGCGTTTTAGTCCCTGAACCTCATGAATGCAATTGGATGTCATTGGTTAGTCGGATTGTGATGAAAATTTACAGAGAATCATGATATATGACTAATTGAATAGAGGTAGCCTTACGATCATAGAAATCCTTGTATTTGTAGACAATTACATTTTCGTTCCTAAATGTCTAGTTTGTGCAATAAAACCCCTAATCAAAATGTGATCGTTGGTCGTTTCTTCCTATGCTCTTGGGTGATCACATAGGATTTAAGTTGCATTTAGAAAATATAAAAGAAAAAAAGGTTGTCAATCGGGGTCGGCTTTAACGAGTTGGCTTCAATTTTCCCCCTATAATCACCTCAGTTCGGGTCACCCGTCTAGACCGGGCTAAGGGGGTTACAATACCTCAGCATACCGATATGGTCTGGTGATGCAAGCCTGGGCAGTTTGATCATTGAGGGCGTATCGATACCCTCTTTAGGCGTATCGATACACAGGTGGTTAAGTTGGTTAAACCTCAACTAAGGATGTTTTCAAACGTTGCGTTCAGTCCATGATCAGAATGCAATTAGATGTGTTTAGTTAGTCATATTCTGATGAAAATTTATAGACAAGCATAAAATATGACTAATTGAATGGAGGTAACCTTAAAATCATAGAAGTCATTGTAATTTGCAGAAATTACATTTTGGCCCCTAAATGTCTAGTTTAAGCAATTAAACCTCTAATCGAAATCCGATCGTTGTGCCATTTTTTCCTACGCTCTTGGGTGATCATATAGGATTTACATTGCATTTAGAAAAGAAAAAAAAAGAAAAAAAAGGGTTATCAATCGTGGCCGGCTTTCACGAGTTGGCTTCAGTTTTCTCTATGTAATCACCTCGGTTCGGGTCAACCGTCTCGACCGGGATAAGGGGGTTACAAGGGTATCAATATGGGGCAGAGGAAAATTATCTTTAGGGCTTGCTTTATTAAGGTCTCGGTAATCCACACACATGCAAACTTTTCTGTCTTTTTTCGGGACATGGACTAGGTTTGCTACCCACTTCGAGTATTCGACGACTTTTAAGAATGTAGCATGGTACTTCTTCTTTACTTCATCCCGAATTTTTAACAACGTGTTCGTCGTCATTCTCCTTAATTTCTATTGAACTGGCATGCATTCTGGCCTGATAGGTAGTTTGTGCATTACAATATTTGTGTCCAGACCTAGCATATTGTAAAGTGTCCATATGTTCTATATTTCATGAACATTTCATCTCATATTATTCGTGTTTTCAAGTGCATTTTAGGCATAATTAGGTCATGCATTGCATAAATACAATATTCTTTGTTTTGCCATGCTTTTATTGAATATTTGTTATTTGGTAAAGTAAAGACGTTGTTTTAGTGTAGATTTAGTTTTCCAGGGCTAGAAGTTGTTAGAAGGAGAGTAGACCAAAGGAGAGGATGATGAGGCAACAGACCAGAGAGCTATACTAAAATAGTTCCATACAGAGAGATCCACTGCAAATGACCTGCTGCTCAGGGCAACAAAGTGAGCCTGCCGCCCAGGACAACAAAGTGAGCCTGCCGCCCAGGACAGCAGAGTGAGTCTGCCGCCCAAGGCAGCAAAGTGGGGAGTTGGTAAATTGGACTGCAATATGTAGAATAGAAAATCTTGATTCTATTGATGATGTCCACTCAATTTTCCGATGTCTATAGTAGCAGGTAGACCTGTCGAAGGAGGAACTCGAGCTTACTTGCGGAGCAAGGAAACATGATAAAGTCCACATTCAACTCAAAGAAATCAAAGTATTAAAGTCACATTTAATGCAAAAAGCTACTTTGAAGACTTCTACTTCAAGAAGGACTAGACATAACTAATGCCTATGTATACTCATTGTAATATTACTTCAAAACAAGTTAGGTTTTCCTTAGGCATAGTTAAGGTTTTCTATGCCACCATCATGTTTTAAAATTCTCCTTGGGTTTGGGTAATGTTGTAATTAGTGTGAGAACGATTGTCTAGGATTTCAAGTTTGTTTTTGCAAATAAAATTACAAGGTTTACTTATTCCATGATCTTCATAGTTTTCAATTAAGGCGAAAGATTAGTTGAATTCTATCCATTTGTTCTGTTTTAAGAGAGACAAACTTACGAAACGAGTAAGTACGATTTCATCTATAGACTGTGCAATCAATCAGGCCTAGACATTGGTTAAGGGTTTAACGCGGCTAAAAGAGGACGAATCAACATTGTTGTCTTTGCACGATTAATGTCGTGACTAGTATTATCTGTAGTGGGCATCAACAACATTCTAACTTAGACATAAGCGGAGTCACCTTTGAAGCGTTCTACCGAGCATAGTAGTTCTGCAGAGTTTGCCACTGAGACACAGTTCCATTCTCTTGCCGAGGCAGCTAGAGGGTCTCAACAGTTTACCTGCCATCCCCCGCCGAGGCATCAAAGTTTGTCAGCGCAAAACAACTTGTCCTATTGTGAAGTGTCCAAATGTCTTATATTTCATGCACTTCCCAACTCTTATTATTACTGTTTTAAGCACATTTTAGGCATAATTAGGTTAATGTTAGGTTCATGCATAGCATTTTACAATATTTCATTGTTCTGCCTTACTTTTATAACTTATCATTCATTTGATGAACAAGAGGTACTATTCTAGTGAATTCTTGCTTGTAGGTACTAACAACTGAACGAGGGAGCCGAGGAACGGAGGACACAACGCCGAGAAGCAAACCCAGGAGTTGTACTGAAGCAGTTCCAACTGAAGTAAGTTGCTGCCGAGCACCTGCCGAGCAAAAGCTGCTGCCAACCTTGCTGTCCTCGGCAGATGACTATGGAAGTTTGGAGAACCGGAGCACGATTTGTAAAGCTATAACTCATGATTCTATCACTTGCGTTCACGTGATTTTCTAATGTCTATAGTAGTGGCTAGGGCTATCGAAGTGAAATTCCTAAGCTTACTTGTGGGCTAAGGAAAACGGGGAAGAGTCCATATTCCAAGCAAAGAAGTCGGCATTTAAAGCTACATTAACGAAGAAATGCTACTTTAGAGAACTTATACTTCAAGGAGGACTTGACCTAGTTTTGAGTCTATAAATACCCATTGTACTTCTACTTTAAATAATCGTAGGTTTTCTATAGACTTTTCTTGTGCTCTTCTCTGCCGCCATGTTTTAAATCTCCATTGGGTTAGGGTTATGTTGTAACTAGTAAGAAACGATTATTTAAGGTTTTTAAGTTATTTCTTCAATAAAATATTTCAAGTTTACTTAATCCATTGTTCTTCATTCTTTCAATCTTTCCACACCAGTCATTTGAGATAATCTATTTGTCAGGCACGAAAGTGCAAGGCTCACGAAAGGGTTAAGTACGGTCTCAATGGGAGGCCTGACTAACTTGGTTCCACACTAGTCCACAAGTTTTAGCGACTAAAAGAGATCACTAACCGAGTTGATTCATTTAGTTCCACACTAGTCCTCAAGTTATCAATCTCGAGCATCCTAACCTAGAAATAGGAGGGATCAATTTCGACTATCCTGCCGAACTTGGAGTATCTTCCAGACTTGCCGCCATGATGTATTTCCATTCCACCTGCCGAGACAGTATACACCCATGCAGTGGCAGTGACCTGTTGCGACTGCGTGACAAGGTCGTAGTTTGTCGCCCGTCGTACCCGCCGAGGCAGCATATCGTGGCAGCAAAGGATAACTCATACCTAATTCAACGCAATTTTCACACTAAGTTGCAGCACAACCCTGCCAGCTCTATCAACTTGATTCACCTCTTTTCTTTTACTTGTGCTTTATTTACTTTTCAATCTCAACCAATCATTCACTTGTGTTTTTACTTTACCTTTGTGCAGGAACTAAAGAACGAGACAAGTTGTCCAATCCACGTAGGATTTGAAATCTTATATACTATAACTTGACAGGAGTGTGCACTTGTGCTCCCACAAAAAGGGAACACCTACACACCCTACAAGTGTTTGGCGTCTTTGCCGGGGATTGGTAACAGCTAATTTTGTTTTTCAATTTCTGCACCTTTTTATTTTTTCCATTACTTTTATTTTTAATTGAAAAAAAGAAAAAAAAGAAAAAAAGGAGAAATTTTACCGTACCCTTTGCAAGTTTATGACCAGGACTAACCCTATCAGAAACTTTAGTATTTACGACAATCTTGAGCGTGAAACTAGACAAATCAAGAGGGAGCTAAGGGAAGCCATAAAGAACAAAGACAAAGGCAAAGCAAATGAATAGACCATGGAAAACGAGGACCCCTAGTTGATGCCATGAATGGCAGGGGCGGGCAGCCAAATTTGCCGCCCAGAGGACCCCAAGTACAGTAGAGGCAGGATCCCCCTGATCCACCCCTAGTACGGACAACTCGAGACTACCTTGAACATGACTTTCAAAGATTCGAGCCAATAGTAACGGAACCGAGGATAGGGGGAGATCATTTTAAACTGAAACCTGTCATGTTCAACATGCTAAAAACACTAGGGCACTTCGGAGGGACTGCCACAGAAGATGCTTAACAACATCTACGAGGATTCATGGACATTTGCCTAGCGTTCAAGATTTATAGGGTAAACTATGACGTATTGCGGCTGAGGCTATTTCCCTATTCACTAAGGGATAGGGCGAAACAATGGTTGAATAACCAGCCAGTCGGATCTTTTACTTCATGGGTGGAGCTTTACAAGGACTTTCTAGATCAATTTAGCTCATCCAACGTCACCGATAGGCTGCGGAATGAGATCACAACTTTTAGACAATAGGATGACGAGCCAATGTACGAGGCATGGGAGCGGTACCAACAAATGCTGAACAACTATCCGCTTCATGGTTTACCGGCTTGGACTCAGGTATCTATATTTTATAATGGGGTTAACTACCCAACTCAGATGTTGATAGATGCCTCAGTTAACGGGATCATCCTAGACAGACCTCCAGAGGAAGCACTACTAGTGTTTAACATAGCAGCTAAACACGACTAGAAATACCCGATAGCCCGCCGAGGCGGCACAAGGCGGCCAACTACTGTAAATGAGGTGGAAGCCTCCAAATCTGTTAACGCCCGCCTCGACACTAAAACAGAGCTGGTGATGAAGATTGTGCAATCCCCATGGAAGGTTGTTGCATGTAAGTGGAACTAACGCGAATAGTGCAAGTGTACACGACGCAAGTAGTATAGTGATACTAGAGTATCGAATATCGTCTCCACAGGGACTGGAAATAACTCTATCCTTGAATTGTTGCACAACAGAAAGAAATAGTTTAAATGAATGGGTGAAGTAATCTTGAGTAAAAACTAAGGTAAAAGATGAAGGAACTAGATTGTGAGAACAGACCGGTATTGAATTGCTCAATAGTGCAGGTGTTGCACTGTTAGAGGAACTCCTGTTGTCTGTCGCCGTTCGGGTCGTGGTAGAGGTCTGTTGATGTCGCGGCGACGATCAAAAACTCTATACTTCAAGCTTGGAAAGAATCCATGTGATGACTTGTCCTATCCCTAGGCCCAAGTGCTGTTCATGAACACTTCTTGGATGATACCTCCCGGCGTGAATCAAAGGGTGAACACTAATGTTGTTCAATTCTTCTTTAGCCACATAACCTTGAACTTATCCTTAAGCCCATATGGTTTAACCATAAACTAGAAACACATATTTACTCTTTTCGTATGCTTGACTCTCCCGGTATCAACCAAATGGATAACCTCACAACGCTCTCCCGATGCTCTTATGTGATATGAAAAATTAGAGTAAATAAACTTGAAGTTTTTATTACTTGACAGAAAATTCCTAAAACAATACAATCCTTGCAACTACTTTACAAATCAACCCTTAGCGCTAGGGGAAGTTTAGAACATGGTGGAGAAGGGAAAACGACAAGGGTTTAGATGAAGATGGCTAGGAATGAGATCTCCTTCCCTAGGTCGAAGTACATGCCTTTATATAGACCTTGGGTCAAAGTTTTCTATTATAGCAAAAATACAATATTGAATTAAAGTGCAACTCTATTAAAGACTAAAGCTTCCGAGTAGATGCCTTGAATTCATCCTCTTTTCTTCCCTTGAGTTTCTGCCTTGAACTTTGGGCTTGGCCTTCATTCTGCTTCAGGGCTTAGAAAAATATGGGAGTGGTCCACGACAGACCGGCTTGAAATCATCTATCTGTCGAGCTCCACTTCACTTTTCCACCTTAACAGTCCTCTGTCGTCATGGCTGCCACGACAGAAGTCACGAAAGCCTTCGCTTCTTTTACTCCAACTCTACAATCCGCCTCTGCTCCTTTGCTGCCATGGGTCTGCCGCAGCATATACCTGCAAAAGTAACCAAAATCAACATCATCTGTGCAATTTTATCTAGTTGTGATGTATATGCAAAAATCTATCCTAAATGCAATGAATCATGCTTGATTGTAGCAAAAATATGGGTAAATGAGGGGGAAATATAGAACTTTTATGCACTCAACACTCCCCAGAACTCATGTTCTTGATTATCCTCAAGCAAATATAACCTAACTTAAAACTAAAAAACTTTTTTTTGGCTTGGCTTAATTCAGTGAACTTACATTACCTACCACTCATTCACTATCAAGAGCAGTACCTTGTCGGGTGTTTATGGATTATCCAGAACAATGCTATAATTCTAGTGCAAGTGTGTGCAGGTTTTGTGAACAAATATGTGCCGAGAATCCTTTAGCTTACAAAATAGTTATGCTACTAACTTGAATTTTATGCCAATTTCATTATTTTCTAGACGCAATTCTTAGGCTCCTTTAATTTTATTCTGACTTAGACTCAACTTCAATTTTTTCTGGAGGCAATTCTTAGGCTCCTTTAGTTTTTTCTGACTTATACTGAAGTTCATCTTTTCTGGAGGCAACTCTTAGGCTCCTTTAGTTTTTTCTTACTTAGACTCAAAAATCTTTCTAGAGTCATTGTAAGGCAGTTTTAGGGGCAAGCGAGTCTAATTTTTTTTCTTTTATTCCTTTCCTACAGCCAGTGTTAGGCAACTCTAGGGGCAAATCAAGTGGGTAAACCTTCCTATTCTAGTTCACTACCGAAATATAGACATCATATGAGTCACAAGGGTGTTCTAAAGTTCAAAACTATAGCGAGGCTCTAAATAATTCCTAAAACATCCTAAAGGCACTGTCACGAGAGAGAATGTCGCGCCAGGTAAGTTCAATTCAAATACTTAAGCCAAATCTTTTTTTTATTTTTTTATTTTTTTTATCTTTGACACAAAAATAAACTTAAAATGAGACACAAATTAAAGACACAACTAACAGGTTCATTAATAGAGGTATGCCCACCCCTAAACTCGAGGATTGTATTACCCTCAATGCATGAAAACAATGAAAAATAAAAACAAAAAAGCAAGATCACAAAATAGATAAAACAACATCAATAACAGTAAATATATAAGAAAAAACACTTAAGTTGAGGAGCTGTCGTCGCTGCTGCTGCTGACGAGGAGCTGCCGGCGGGTAGTGACCTTGACGGTAGGGGCTGGGTGGGTGCTGGGAGACGGGGAGGCCATCTTCTTTTTGGCTTCTCGAGGTGGCTGGGCTCGGGTAGGTGAGATGTGTGGGGGCTGGTTCAGAACTTCGAGATCATCCTTACTGCTGCTGCTGTCTGATTTGCCGTGGCAGGGTCCTTCAACAGTCTCGTTCAGCTTCTTCCTCTTCACCAGAGGGAAGTCCTTGGATATGTCTCAGACGACCAATGGCTCTGAGTATTTTGGGTCAATCTCCGATAGAGGTTCCTTCCTTTTCTCTCCTCGGGGAGTGGTAGATCTTCTGCCGCAATCTCTTATCGTGGCACGTGGTGGTGTGGAGGCAGTAGTGGGTGTTCCTGGGCTCACAACATGTGTGGGTGCGGAAAAAAGAGATTTTGGGAAATGAGGGAATTTCACATTGAGAAAATTTAAATTAGATTTGATAAAATTTATCGTGGCGGTAGTGAAGTCCCTCATAAAACCCATGAGGTTGAGCTGTCATTCTTCTATCTTTAGCAGTATCTCCAGGATCTGGCTGGAGGTGTCTGCCGGTGGTGTTGACGTTGTTTGCTCCGGTTCTGCCGTGACAGGTTCAGGGGAGTTAGGTTCTGTTGTTGCTTCTGTTGCGGCAGTGGGGTCCATGTATGACAGGGGAGTGGAAGGCTTTAGTTCCATCAGATTGTGGTGATAATGTAGGGGAAGAATAATGAACCCGTTGGTCGGAGTGCACACTCAATGATGCCATCTCGTATCTATCTGCCAACATTAATTTGCCTGTCGTTGAGGATGGAGTGTACGAGGGCTAATCTCTACCGGTCCATCGTGGTGTTATGTGAGGTTGGCATGAGGCGTTTCTTCACGAATTGGTTCCAGAACTTGGCTTGTGGGGTGAGCTGAGTCCTCCGCACAGTGCACCGGTGCTTGGGATAATCGTTTCATTGCGTACCCTCTTCTGTCAGCTCTGCCATGACAGCGTCGTACTCAGACGGCGATAGACGGTTCACGAACCTCCTGTGGGCATCTTCCTTCTTGTTCACATAAAGACCATGCAAGGTGTTGATGTTGGCTGGTTCAATGGGATATCTCTTTGCCTCTGACAGTTACTTTCGTGGCATCTTTTTCGGGGACGATGGTGTAGAACTCTCGAACTAGGGTGACGTACTTCTCTTCTGGCTGGGCATCAAACATCTGCCACTTGAGTGTGAAAATTTTCCTGGCGATGAAACATTCAAGACCTAACTCTTCCGTCTTTTTGGTATAAGTGAACCCTCTTTCTTCCCACATTTCTCTTTTCTGAAATGATCGACCCATAGTACCTCTTCTCTGAGTCCACTGATGCGAAGCGGCTGGGTATTCCGATGTGGCTGTGTGTTGATACTGTCGAGACAAAGCTGGAGGCAGCACTTCGTCGTGTTCATCTGGCCATTGCAAGGAAAGCTGTAGAAAATAAAAGAAATTTCTGAAAGCCTAATTTTTTGAGAGTAAAGTAGAGAGAATGAAAATGAAGTGAAAAATGAAACGAGAATAGGGGTTTCTATAGAACGGGGTTTTTCTGCCTGTTGGAACTGTAACGGCGAGAGCGAATAACGGAGCCAGCTGTTGCGCGGTTTCTGACGCGTCTGTCACGCGTTTCCGCGTCTGTTACACGTTTGCCTGTATGTCGCGACAGCTCCGTGACATGCTGTATTTTCCGCGTCTGTCGCGACATCTGGTGACAAGTTATGACGAAAGGCTTGTTCGTTGGGCTTTTTGAGCTGTTATGATTGTGGTGGGCTAGTTCATTCCTTCTCTTTGCTTTGCTTTATTTATTTCCTAAAAATAAATAAATAAATAAACTAAATTAAATTCATATTCCTTAAAAATAAATAATTAAAAATCTTAATTCCTAAATAATAAATAAATAATTAAAGAAAGTAAATTAAAATTAAGTTAAATTAGGGATGCCTTGAGGGGCATCTCCTAAAGTAACTACTTCCTCCATTGACCTTGAATTGGTACCCATCCTTCATGGATTAGATTGTAATGGCACCATGGGGGAAAACTTGGATAACTTGAAAAGGGCCAGACCACCTAGATTTAAGCTTCCTGGGAAGAGCTTCAACCTAGAGTTGAACAACAAAACCTGTTTCCCATGGCAAAACTGTCGTGGCAGCAGCTTCCTGTCGTGCCACTTCTTGGTTTTGTCCTTGTAGATCTTGGCATTGTCGTAGGCCAGTGCTCGAATTTCCTCAATTTCATTCAAGTCCAATCGCCTTTTCTGCCCAGCCTTATCCCAGTCCATATTCACTGCCTTGATAGCCCAGTATGCTCTGTGTTCTATCTCAACAGGTAAATGGCAAGTTTTCCCATAAATGAGTTGATAGGGTGACATCTCCATGGTGTCTTGAATGATGTTCTGTAGGCCCAGAGTGCATCATTTAGATGTAGAAACCATTTATTTTGAACAACAAAGAGCGATTAATCAAGTCCGACAACGGGTTTTACAACAAGCTTAGGTTTGACCATCTTCTCTAGGATGTTCTTTATTTCTCTATTTGATATCTCGACCTGCCCATTGGTTTGAGGGTGATATGCTGATGCAATTTGGTGCTTCACTCCATATTTCTTTAATGCAGTAGCAATTACTCTATTGTCGAAATGTCTCCCCTCATCGCTAATTATCACCCTTGGGATGCTAAACCTTGAGAAGATGTGCTTGTGTAGAAATCTTTGCACAGTCTTGGCATCGTTCTTTTGAGTGGAGATCACTTCTACCCACTTAGACACGTAGTATACTGCCAGTAGGATGTATAAATTCCCACAAGAGGCTGGGAATGGCCCCATGAAGTCGATTCTCCAAACATCGCAGATTTTGACCTCAAGAATGTTCTACAGTGGCATCTCATGCCTTCTTGATATATTCCTAGTCCTTTGGTATTTGTCACAACTTTTGTAAAAAGCTTGTGCATCCTTAAACAGTGTAAGCCAATAGAGACCGGATTGCAGAACCATGGTAGCAGTTTTATTTCCCCCTAGGTGTCCTCCATAAGGGGCAGCATGACAGTGGTGAAGCATTGCTTTCTGTTCGTCCTGTGGTATGCATCTCTTCATAATCAGATCTACACAGTGCTTAAAGAGAAGAGGTTCGTCGTAGTAATGATGTTTTGCATCATTTTGGAACCTCTTCCTTGCTTGGTAATTAAGCTCGGGAGGTAATAACCCACTTAAAATATAGTTGACAATGTCATCATACCAAGGGGATTCAGAACGCTTACATGCCGCCATGGCTATCGCAGCAGTGCTGGTGGCAGCAAATAACTGCTCATTTAGGAAGGTTTCCATTATGTTGGTCTTGTTTGTCGATTAGTTTCTTCCCATCTCCAGCCTTGACAAGTGGTCTGCTACTTGGTTTTATGTTCCTTTTTTATCCTTAATGTCAATGTCAAATTCTTGCAGCAACAAAATCCAACGTATCAATCTAGGTTTTGCATCCTTTTTGGTGAACAAATACTTTAGTGCTGAATGGTCTGTATGAACCAGCACCTTCGTTCCAAGTATATACGGACGGAACTTGTCAATTGCAAACACCACTGCTAGTAGCTCCTTCTCTATCGTGGTGTAGTTTATTTGGACATCATTCAGTGTTTTGCTGGCATAGTAAATCACATTAAAGAGTTTATCCTTTCTATGCCCTAATGTTGCCCCGACAGCATAATCACTGGCGTCACACATTATTTCAAATGGCAAGCTCCAGTCCTATGGCTGCACAATCGGCACTGTTACCAGCTTATCCTTCAATATTCTGAATGCTTCAGTACATTTAGTATTAAAGTCAAAGGGGCGATTCTGTTCCAACAGGTGGGAAAGGGGCTTGGCATTCTTCAAAAAATTAGCTACGAATCTTCGATAAAACCATGCATGCCCCAAGAAACTTCGAATCCCTTTGACTAGGGTGGGTGGCGGCAGCTTTTCGATAACCTCTATTTTGGCTCAGTCTACCTCTATGCCGCGGCAACTAACCTTTTGGCCCAGTACTATGCCTTCATCCACCATAAAGTGGCATTTTTCCCAGTTTAAAACCAAGTTCGCCTCTTCGCATCTCTCAATGACCTTCTGTAAATTGCCTAAACAATCCTCGAAGCTGTCTCCAAAGACGAAAAAGTCGTCCATGAAAATTTCTAGGAAATCCTCCACCATGTCGGAGAATATTGCCATCATGCATTGTTGGAAGGTTGTTGGTGCGTTGCAGAGCCCAAATGGAATTCTTCGAAAGACATAGGTGTCATACGAGCATGTGAAGGTGGTTTTCTCTTGGTCCTCCGGTGCGATTACTATTTGGTTATGACATGAGTAACCATCAAGAAAACAGTAATAAGGCTTCCCCGCTAATCTATCTAGCCTTTGATCGATAAAGGGTAAGGGGAAGTGGTCCTTCTAAGTAGCTTTATTAAGCTTCCGGTAGTCCATCCAAACCCTCCAACCGGTCACAGTCCTGGTTGGGATTAGTTCGTTTTCTTCGTTCGTTACTACGGTTATGCCTCCTGTTTTGGGCACACAATGCACCGGGCTCACCCACATGCTATCTGAGATGGCATATGTTATTCTGGCATCAAGCCACTTGAAGATTTCTTTCCGCACCACCTCTCGCATATCCTCATTCATTTGTCTTTGGGCATCGATGGTCGGCTTATGATCATCCTCTAAGAGGATCTCATGCATGCATAAAGCTGGACCGAAACCTTGGATATCAGCTATAGTCCATCCAATGGCCTTCTTATGCTGCTGTAGCATTTTGATCAGCCATTGTTCATGTTCCTGCATTAACTTGGAAGAGATTATTACGGGCAACATATCATTTAAACCAAGAAAAACGTATTTAAGTTGCCCTGGCAGGGTTTAAGGTCTAGAACAGGTGGCTGTTCAATGGAAGGCTTTTGGATTACATGTTTATTCGAGGTATAATTCAAAGTCTCGAAGAACTTACCTGGACGCGTGCCTATCCAATTTACCTGCTAAGGACATTCAGTGTTGGATGATTTTGTATTTGAGGGGTCAATATTGTCGTTGCTGTCGTGACAGTCTTCAGGGTGACTACGGTGGGAAGTACCAAATTTTCTATCGTGGCAGCTCGACCTGATGCAGGGTTGGTCAAGGACTACCTCTGAGATTGCTTTGCACTCTTCCTCTACATCAACTTGTTTTATTGCTGGGAGAACTTTGAGTTTGATTTGTTGATCATTGACTATCATTGTCAATTCTCCTTTCTCGACATCGATCACGGTTCTGCCTGTGGCTAGGAAGGGTCGCCCCAGGATGATCGGTGCGTTTTCATATGCCTCACAATCTAAACCAACAAAGTCAGCAAGAAAAATAAACTTATCTACTCTTACCAAGATGTCTTCGATCTCCCCTTCCAGTTGTACTTAAGAGCGGTCTGCCAACTGCAGCGTGACTGTCGTGGGCCTTGCTTGTCCAATACCTAGCTTCTGGAATACAGATTTGGGCATTAGATTTATGCTAGCACGAAGTTCACAAAGTGCCTTACCCACGAACTTATCGCCACTTATGCATGGTATGATGAAGCTCCCAGGGTCCTTCTTCTTTTGGGGTGGATGCCTATGCAAGATGGTCATGCATCTTTATGTCATCTTTACTGTATCAAACTCCCCAAGTCTGGACCTTTTGGACATTGCATCCTTGAGAAACTTAGCATAACTAGGCATCTTTTTAATGGCCTCTACCACCGGTATGTTAATACGTACTTGCTTAAAAAATATCATAAATTTTCTTAAGCTAGTACTCATGTTTCTGTTTCTGTAACCTCTGTGGAAAAGGGGGTGGAGGACGGTAATCTTCAATGCGGATCTGAGGAGGCTTGAGTTCTTCAACATTTTCTATTTGCTCCTCTGTTCCTTCTATTGTCGTAGCAGGTGTGGCGACATCATGTTGTTTATCCTCTTCCGGGGTAGTGGTCACGGCAGGTGTGTCTAGGGTTGGGTCCTCACTTGGTACTTCTTTTATTTTCGGCCCTTGTAATTGTTTCATAATCCTCGTTGTAATCGCTTTGCACTGCTCTTGTGTGGGCTTTCTAGTGACCTTAGTATCACTTGGGAGTCCTCCATTCTGCCTCTGTTTGATGTACTGGAAACCTGGCCCATCTGTGTCTCCAGAGATTTCAGGGTAGCCTCATGGTTGGTCATTCTCATCTCTGTCATGTCTATGAATGTTTCAATTTTCTTCACAAAGTGATCTATGTTTGCCATGTATGCTCCCGTTTGTGACATAAATGTTGCCAAGTTTGTTCCTGTAACCCCCGTAGCCCGGTCTAGACGGTTGACCCGAACTACGAAGATTACACGGGGAAAACCAAAGTCAACCCGAAAGTCAACCTTGATTAACGACCCTTTTTTTTCTTTTTAATCTTGTCTAGATGCACATTAACCTTAAGTGTGATCATACAAACAACATATCAAAAGATCACAAACATCAGAGATCAAACAGGGACCCAATTGAACAAAATACAACTTTAGGGACCAAATTGTAAATTCTGATAAATTAAGGGACTTAGCCCAAATTAAAGTTACCATCTTGAAATTAGTCAGGTTCCATGCTTCTCTGTGAAATTTCAGCTTAAAAGGACATCCACAGCTCATGCAATTGATCATACAAAATTCAGGACCAAAACGTAAACAATTCAAAACATGTAACTATCATGCCAGCCCCCTAACGGTCGACCGTTCCGAAACAGGCTAGCCCTGTTCCGAAACACGGGCCGTTCCGAAACGGGTTCCGGAACCTGGCCTCGGCAGAGGCTAAACCGTTTCGAAACGGTGCATACCGTTTCGGACGCCTGGGTTCATGTAAGGCACCCGTTCAGAAACGGTACACCCCTGTTCCGAAACGCCTGCACAAAAACCAGCAAACAAGCATACTAAATCATGCAATTGGACACTCAAACGTGCTCCAAACATCACCAAACTTTACCGGCATGCAATTAAACATATTTAACACATATAAGCATCATCAATTCAGCAAGATAACATCTCATGCAAAAAGGCCCAAATTTAAGGTCATGCTTCCTACACAAGCTATCCACTCAAGCTTCAACTTGCAAAACAAGCATATAAGGTTCAATCCAAAAATCAGCAACATCAACCACATTCAACATACTTAGGGAGTCGTAAACACCTCCCAAAACCAATACATTGGTCCCCCATTGCCAAAAACATACAAAAGCTAAAACACTTATAAAACCTTCATACATTGAGCTTTACTTGTACTTGTTTGCTTGCCTCCTCTTGCTGCCCTCAAAGCACTCTAATGCTCTGCATTATTAAATCAAGAAAAACGAGAGAGCGTAAGCCAAAGCTTAGTGAGGAGTGCTCTCTAAAAACCATTCAATAATGCATTAAAATTCATTTGTAAATCATACTTGAAAACAACCTTCAACCTTTGGTTAAAAAGCTGAAAATCCATTTTCACTCACCGATTACCAAACAAGCCTAGCCAACAAGCTTTCCAAGCTTCCAAAACCTTCCGAAAACACCTCCAAAACTCAAGGATCAACCTCCCCTGTTTCAAGCACATAAAAACAGAACATTAATGCATCCTTATGCATTAAAACACCAGCAACATCAACACAACTCGCTGCTTATCACAAATCTAACAATTTGGCTACCAAACACAACCGAAATCATCTCCAAACACTTCCAAAACTTAACCCAGCCAAGATCCATCACTTCTAACCATTTTTATACATCAACTAACATGCAAAAAGATCACAACCACGTCCTTATACCTCCAGGTATAACAGATCACCAATTACACTCCAAAAACAACCAAAAACTCAAGCCAAACTTAGGAAATTCAACCTATCCGGGATTGCATTGATTAAACCTCAACTTCTAATCATTTTAGCATTCATTTAACATCATTTTAACACCTCAAAACCCTGCTTAAACAGATCACACGAAATTTTCACCAAAATCACCAAATCTTGCATTTTTGCCAAAAATCAAGATCTCAATTGAAAAGCCTTTAATAAAACATGAATCAAGGATTGAGAACTTAGGAATTTCAGTAAAGAACTGATAGTTTAGAGGAGAAGGACGTTCTTACCTCCAAACTTGAATTTCCCCACTTTAGAGCCAAAATGCTTGATGAATCAACTTGTAAATTGTGAGGTTTTGATGATGAGATGATTAGAAATCCAATGAGAGTTGAAATGAGAGATGTAGATGTCAAAATCAGAGAAGAAATCTGAGGAAATCTTGTTTGGGTAGAGAGAAAATGAGAGAAAAGAGAATTTGAGAGAAAATAGAAAAATTAGTTAAGAATTGGTTAAAATGATTTCCCTCTCTTTTCTTAATCTTTAAAATCAGATTTTAGACTTAAAATATCTTAGAAAAATCTGGAGAAATCCTTTTTGGAATAATAGCTCCTTAAAGATTCAAAGTTTCAATCCTTTATAAAACTGTCCCGCAACTTTCAAAAATTACATTTTGGTCACTAGTCAAAATGTCAACCTTCTGAACCTCATTTTCCAAAATTGATTTCACAGTTCACTTTTATATATTAAAAGATGATTTTAGAATATTTTTCCATATTTTTAGTGCAACCCGAACTAGGTTTTCCTAAATTCCCTCTTATATATTCGATCAGCACTTTGACCGAACCGGTCAACGCCAAAACTTCTGAGCCCAAAACCGGGGCGTTACAGTTCCAGTATACTAGGTGTTGCTGCCGGCTACTGTGGGGGCTGCTGTTGTGGATGCTGTCGTGAATGAATTTTGGGTACTCCTTGGTTCTAGTTGTTCTGCACTGGAGGGTTTAATGCATTAATCGGATTGCTCCATGAAAATTTTGGGTCCTTCCTCCAGTTGGGATTGTAGTTGTTGGAATCAAAATTTCTAGGCTTGTTATAGTTCCCAACATACATCCCTTCTTCCAGCTGTAAAGGACAATCTTCTGAACTATGGTTCTCTCTACAAGTTTCACACACCTCTTCTGCAGAATATACAACTCTCGAATCTTTCCAATGCAGATTTTCAACTATCTTCGTGAGGTATGCAATCTGTGTTTTAACCAAGTTATCAACTTCATACTCCTTTACAGATATTCCTCGTTTGCCTCCTCTTAGAGCTGTTGGAAATTGCTCATCGTTCTTTGCTAACTTTTTCAACATGAGCATTGTCTCGTCTGTTTCCTTATCAAGTAATAGCCCATTCTCTGTTGAATCTATTCTCAATCGGGTATGTGCATTGGCAGCGTTGTAGAATTTGACAACCTGATTCCACATAGGGAATCCATGCATTGGGCAGTTTCGTAAGAGAGTCGTAAATCTGTCCCACTCCTTGTGTATTGGTTCGTCATCTTCCTGTTAAAAAGTAGCAATCTCGTTACACAATCTTTCAGATAAATGAGAAGGATTAAAACGAGAAAGGAATTCATGAGAGAGATCTGCCCAAGTTCTTATTGAACCCAACGTTAATTTGTTCCACCAAGTTTTAGCTCTATCTCTTAATGAATGAGGAAATAGTCGGAGCCTCAGTACTTCTGGACTTATCCCCGGCAGTCTGAACGATCCACAGATTTCCTGGAAAGTTTTAAGATGTTCTTGTGCATCCTTAGTAGCAGAACCACTAAATTGGCCAACAGATTTTATCATGCTGAACATGACAGGTTTCGATTCGGAGTGTTAAGCTTCCACATCTAGCAGGGTAGTTTCCAGTTCAACATTGTCATTGTTCATGTAGTCTCGATAGGTCTGCCATGCTGCTGCGTCAGCGGGCGGCGACAGATCATTCCGAGCATCGTTAGGAGGATCAACAATAACCCTAGGGTCATTGTTGTTCGTGGGGTCATTTATCCCATTGCCTTGCCTTACGTTCACCATTGCTTCCAATACCTCTTCAAGATAGTTGTTTCTTTCTATCAAGAGTCGGGCTTGGTTCCTGAGTTGGTATGTGTGTTCGATTTCTTGATCTAATTCGTACTCAGGTTCTTTACCTCGTCTAGATCTGCGTATAAGCAATAAAAGAACGTTGTGAAAAGCACGAGGTAAATAACACCACTAAAAACAAAAAATAAAAATAAAGTGCAATAATAAAAAGGTAAAGGTATGTTTCCAGTCCCCGACAACGACGCCAAAAACTTGTTACGTGTAAATGAAACTATCGCAAATAGTGCAAGTGTACAAGACACATGTAGTAAAGTGATACTAGAGTATCAGATATCGTCTCCACAGGGACTAGAAATAACTCTATCCTTGAATTGATGCACAAGAGAAAGAAATAGTTTAAATGAATTGGTGAAGTAATCCTGAGTAAAAACTAAATTAAAAGATGAAGGAATTAGATTAAGAGAATAGGTCGATATTGAATTGCTCAGTAGTGCAGGTGTTGCATTGTTAGAGGAACTCCTGTTGACTGTCGTCGTTCTTGTCGCGACATCACCTGTCGCGGAGACGATCAACAACTCTGTACTTCAAGCTTGGCAAAAATCCCTGTGATGACTTGTCCTATCCCTAGGCCCAAGTGTTGTTGATGAACACTTCTTGGATGATACCTCCCGGCGTGAATCAAAGGGTGAACACCAATGTTGTTGAATTCTTCTTTAGCCACTTAACCTTGAACTTATACGTAAGCTAAGATGGTTTAACCATAAACTGGAAAACACGGATGTAATCATTTCGTATGCTTGACTCTCTCGATGTCAACCAAATGGATAACCTCACAATGCTCTCCCGATGCTCTTATGAGATATGAAAAACTAGAGTAAATAAACTTAAAGTTTTTATTACTTGACAGAAAATTCCTAAAACAATACAATCCTTGCAACTACTTTACAAATCAACCCTTAGCCCTAGGGGAAGTTTAGAACATGGTTGAGAAGGGAAAACGTCAAGGGTTTAGGGGAAGACGGGTAAGAATGAGATCTCCTTCCCTAGGTCGAAGTACATGCCTTTTTATAGGCCTTGGGTCCAAGTTTTCTATTATGGCAAGAATAAAATTTTGAAATAAAGTGCAACTCTATTAAAGACTAAAGCTTCTAAGTAGATGCCTTTTAATTTGTCCTCTTTTCTTGCCTTGAGTTTATTCCTTGAAGTTTGGGCTTGGCCTTCATTATGCTTCAGGGCTTAGAAAAATATGGGAGTGGTCCACGATAGACCAGCTTGAAATCCTCTATCTGTCGAGCTCCATTTCACTTTTCCACCTCAACATTCCTCTATCGTCATGGCTGCCACGGCATAAGTCTCGACAGCCTTTGCTTCTTTTACTCCAGCTCTGCAATCCGCCTCTGCTCCTTTGCTGCCCTGGGTCTGCCACAACAGATACCTGCAAAAGTAACCAAAATTAGCAGCAACAGTGCAATTTTATCTAGTTGTGATGTATATGAAAAAATATATCCTAAATGCAATGAATTATGCAGGAGTGCAGCAAAAATATGGGTAAATGAGGGGAAATATAGAACTTTTATGCACTCAACAAAGGTCCCTGAAGTAAAAACTGTTGAGCCCTTTTGTGGTGAATGTAGGGCCAACCATGATTCCTCTGATTGCAATGCATCTGTAAACTACATGGGAGGATATGAGAGGAATAGCAGGCCAGCCCAAAATACATACAATGCTAACTGGAGAAACCATCCCAACTTCTCCTAGAGTAACCCAAAGACAACATCAAATCAACAACAGCTGCAGGGAAGCTACCACCAGAATTAGTCCCTGCAGCAGACTCAGCAGCCACAACACAATAATTCACTAGAAGCTACTATGAATAACTTAATGAAACAAACTGGTGAATTTATAGTTTATACAAATAAATTTATTGAAAAAATTCAGTCTTTCATGGACAGGACAAAGATGAAGATGAACAACCAGGAGGCTGCTATTAAGAACATGGAGACCTAGTTTGGAAAGTTCACCAAAATCTACCAAAGCTAGACCATGGGAGATTCATCCAGCAGCCCGCCAGAAGCAGCCAAGCCCACATTTGAAAATTGCAAGGTCATAACAACAAGAAGTGGGAAGCGGCTGGATGAACCTAGGATGGTAGAGCAGTTAGGAACTCAGCCAGAACATATAAGTAAGCCTACCCCAGCAGCACCCATATAAGCCGCCCCAGCAGCAACACCGACTCCATCCACCCCAGCAGCAGAACATGAAACCAACCCTGACAAGGATGATCCTCCCCGAACTACGCCCCCAAGCAAGGAGAAAATAAAGGACATCCACCCGCCAGATTTATTCCCCCAAAAGTTCAAACAACAGCAGAGGGAGCACCAATTTAGAAAATTCTTCGACATTCTGAAACAGGTGCACATTAGCATACCTCTGATAGATGTTATACAAAGCATGCCCAACTACGCCAAGTATCTCAGAGATATAGTTTCTAAGAAGAAAAGGATGGGGGAATTTGAGACGGTGGTCGTGACTGAAGAGTGCATGGCTATGCTTTATAACAAGCTGTAGCCCAAGTAGACAAATCCGAACAGCTTTGTTAAACCATGTAGGCTGGGCAGCAAGCATGAGACCATGGCCTTGTGTGATTTGGGAGACAGTATAAACCTGATGCCTAAGGTCGTCTTCGACAAACTAGGTATTGGATCTGCAAAACCAACCTTCGTAATGCTTAAACTTGTCGATCCTTCATTCGTACAACCGCATGGAAAAATTGAGGACATACTGGTCAAAGTGGGCAGCCTAATTCTTCCTATCGATTTCCTCATCTTGGATTGTGAGGCCGATGACAAAGCTCCCATCATTCTTGGGCGACCCTTCTTGGCCTCAGAAAGAACTTTGATAGATGTGGAACTCGGGGAACTTACAATCAGGGTAGAAGATCAAAGCATAAGGATGAATGTGCTGCAACCCTCAGAGGAAGGAAAGGAAGGCCTGGATGAAAGTGCTGCCAAGATAAGTGTGGAAATAGGCAAGGACAGCAGCTGCCATGATAGACCTCGGGGCATATTGAATGACCCCATTAAACAAAACTGAAGGAACAAGAGTACCCAATAGGAGGGGATAAAAAGCTAAACCACCTCATGAAGTGATTATGTCTAGGAGATGCACCCAAATGCACTCCTAACATAACTTAATTTTTATTTATTTCTATTTATTTATTTTTATGCATTAGTAATAAAGTTTATTTTAGGACTAGATTAATTTTCAGTAATTAATTTTTTGGATTTTATTTAATTATTTTTATTATTTTTAGGATCGAGAATAAAAGAGCAGGATTGAGAGGGAAGACCAGCAAAAAGCCCGCCAACCATCCTACCGAGTCAATAGCCACCACAGCGAAGTGTAACAGATAGTTGGCTGCCAACGGCTCCGACAATAATGGGCAAAAAATCTATAACGTGCATGAGGAAATTGGACCGTTGATCGTTTAATGTCTCCCCGACATTTCTCGGTAGCCCCTATATAAACCACTCACTCATTTCATTTTACATCACTTCCACCTTTTTGCTAGCTTCTATCTTAATCTTCAGCTCTCTCATAATATTTCCTTTTTATTTTCAGTTAGAATACAATCGATCACATGACTTCAACATCTACTTAAAAACCCACCTTCATCAGGTTTTTCTTCAAGGTAGACGAGGCAAGATATAAAGCACAATTTTTCAAGCAAGCCGTTTGGGAGGAACGAGGCTTCCATTATACGAAGCAAACATTAGACCGAGGTGTTGAGTGTGTAAAAGTTCTATATTTTACCCACAATTTAACCCATATTTCTGCTGCATTCAAGCATAATTCATTGCTTTTAGGATATATTTCATTCATACATCACAATTATATTAAATAGCATAGTTGCTACTGAAATTGGTTACTTTTGCAGGTAGCTGCTGTAGCAGACAAAGGGCAGTGGAGAAGAAGAGCTGGAACACGGGACTGCAGACGAGAAGAAGGATGATGTCATGGCTGTTGCCGTGGCAGCCAATGACGACAGAAATGGTGAAGGGAAGAAGTGAAGTGGAGCTCGACAGAAAGAGGAAATTAAGCCAGTCTGTCGTGGAGCACTCTTATATTTTTCTGAGCCCTAGATCAGAATGAAGGCCAAGCCCAAAGTTCAAGGAAGAAACTCCAAGCAAGAAGAGAGGACGGATTAAAGACATCTACTCTGAAGATTTAGTCTTTAATAGAGTTGTACTTTATATTAAATTTGTATTGTTGCCATATTAGAAAACTTGAACCCAAGGCCTATATAAAGGCATGTAATTCGACCTAGGGAATGATATCTCACTCTCTAGCCGTCTTCCCCTAAACCCTAGTCGTTTCCCCCCTTCTCATCATGTTCTAAACTTCCCCTAGGGCTAAGGGTTGATTCTGTAAAGTAGTTGCAAGGATTGAATTTTTTTAGGAATTTTTCTGCTCAATAAAATAGACTTCAAGTTTGCTTATTCTGGTTTTCAACATCTTGCAAGAGTACCGGGAGTGCGTTGTGAGATTATACATTTACTTAATATCGGGAGAGTTAAGTATACGAAAGGAATAAGTACAAGTTCTCCAGTTTAAGGTTGAACTATCTCGGACCTAGGGATAGGACGAGGTTAAGTGGCTAAGGAAGAATTCAACAACATCGGTGTTCATCCTTCGATTCACGCCGGGAGGTATCATAAAAGACGTGTTCATCGACAGACTTGGACCTAGGGATAGGCCAAGGCACAACATGGATTCTTACCAAGCTTGAAGTACAGAGTTTTGTGATCACTGCCGCGACAACAACAGACCGCTGCCGCGACAGGTGCTGTCGCGGCAGGTGCTACTGCAAAAGGTGCAATGACAGAACAGAGAGTCCTAGACTTTGCAACACTTACACTACTCAAAAAATCAATACCGGCCCATTCTCTCTATCCTGATTTCTTTACTCTTTTATCTTCAATACTCTTTATTATTCCTTCACAAACAATTAAAATTATCTTTTCTTTGTGCAGCAATTCTAGGTTAAGGCTATTTCCAGTCACTGTGGATTCGACATCCGATACTTCATGCATCACTTTACTACTTACGTCGTGTACACCTTCACTCTATTGTGATAGACTCTTTTACACGCAACAAGTTTTTGACGCCGTTGTCGGGGACTGGCAACATATCTTTACCCTTCACCCTGTTCTTTTTACAAGGCTTTCTGTTTATGCGCAGATCGAGACGAGGAAAGGAACATGGGTATCAGATAGATCCTGAAATTGAAAGCTCGTGCAATCTTAGGAACCGACTCGGACTCGTATTAGCCAGAAACGAATACCTTGAAGAACAGTTAGAAGCCATGAACAACCAAGAGATTCCCCGAGGTCCTAAAGATCCTATCAGAGATGGAGGAAACAGACGGCCTGCCGACCCTCCTGCTACTGGGGCCGCGCGCCGGTCATGCCGTGATTACATGATCAATGATCATGTGGAACTAGAGACCACCCTTCCAGACGTGGAAGCTAAAAATTTCGAGCTGAAACCTGTCATGTTCAGCATGATTAATTCCGCTGGTAAATTTAGTGGTGTTGCTACAGTGGATGCTAGAGAACATCTAAAAATGTTCCAGGAAATCTATGGTTCGTTTAGACTACCAGGAGTAAATCCGGAGATACTGAGGCTTCGGTTATTTCCTCATTCATTGAGGGACAGCGCTAAAACTTGGTGGAACAAACTAACGTCAGGTTCAATATGAACTTGAGCAGATTTAACTCATGAATTTTTGTCTCGTTTTAACCCTTCCCATTTATCTGAGCGATTACGTAATGAGATTTCTACTTTTCAATGGGAAGACGAGGAGCCAATGCACGAGGCATGGGATAGGTTTACTACTCTTATGAGGAATTTCCTGATGCACGAATTCGCTGTTTGGAATCAGGTAATCAAATTCAACAATGCTACCAACCTACAGACTCGTATGAGAATCGATTCATCAGCCAATGGGTTGTTGTTAGATAATGATCCGGATGAAGCCATGGTAATGTTAAAGAATTTGGCGAAGAATGAAGAGAAATTCCCCACATCGAGAAGAGATAAACGAGTACTAGTTGTGAAGGATTACGAAGCCAATAATTCCTTAAACACACAAGTTGCATATCTCACTAAGGCAGTAGAAAACTTGCTGAAGAAGGATTCTCAACCTATCAACGCTGCAGAAGAGGTATGTGGATCTTGCAGTGGGAATCATAGTTCGGAAGACTGCCCGCTACAGCTAGAGGAAGGGATGTATGTTGGAAATTATGACAAGCAGAACTACAATTCCGACAACTACAATCCCAACTGGAGAAAATATCCCAAATTCTCTTGGAGCAACCAAAAAAATGCCCTGAATCATCAAGTACAGAACACTCAAAATCAGGGGGAAACTAGACTTCTGACACGGCATCAATCGCAACAGCAACAACAACAACCGCCGACAGCCACACCTAGTATACTGGAGCAGACCTTAGCCACGTTTATGTCTCAAACAGGAACTTACATTGAAAACATGAATCACTTCATCAAGAAGACTGAGTCATTCATGGATAAACAGAGATGCGGATGACTAACCATGAAGCTACTCTGAAATCACTGGAGTTACAAATGGGTCAGGTTTCCCAGTATATTAAGCCAAGGCAGAATGGAGGATTCCCTAGCGATAATGAGGTCGCTAGACAACCCACACATGAGCAGTGCAAAGATATCACAACTAAGACTGGGAAGCAATTACCAGGGCGAGAGAAGGAAGCTAAACCAGTTAAGGAACCAGCCTTAGAATCGACTACCGAGAACGCTGCCTCGGCAGACTACAAAAAACCTGTTGCCGATATACCTGCCACCACAGCAGAAGGGACATAGGAGAAGGATGAAGAACCTAAGCCTCCTCAGATCCGAATGAAATGGGAAGGACACATTGATGATTATCGTCCTCCACCTCCTTTTCCATAGCGGCTACAGAAGCAGAAACAAGAGTTCCAGCTTAAAAAGATCTATGATATTTTTAAGCAGGTCCACATCAATATTCCGCTGTTAGATGCCATCTAGGAGATGACAGGTTATGCCAAATTTCTCAACGACGCTATGTCAAAGAAATCCATACTTGGGGAATTTAAAACGGTTAGGTTGACAGAAGGATGCATGACTATTCTGCACAAGCATCCACCCCAGAAAAAGAAGGATCATGGGAGCTTCATAATACCGTGCATAATTGGTGATAAATTCGTGGGTAAGACACTTTGTGATCTAGGTGTTAGTATTAATTTAATGCCAAAATTTGTATTTCAGAAATTAGGTATTGGATGAGCACGACCCACGACAGTTATGCTGCAGCTGGCAGGCCGCTCTTACGTGCAACCGGAAGGGAAAATTGAAGATATTCTGGTAAGAGTGGATAAATTTATTTTTCCTGCTGACTTTCTTGTTTTAGATTGTGAAGCAGATGAGAATGCACCGATCATCCTGGGGCGACCCTTCTTAGCCACAGGAAGATCACTAATTTATGTAGAAAAGGGAGAACTCACTATGAGAGTGAATGATCAAGAGATCAAGTTGAATGTTCTCCAAGCAATGAAACAGGCTGATGCAGAAGAAGAATGCAAGGCCATCACTGAAGTAAACCTTGACCAACCCTACATCAGGTCGGACTGCCATGACATCAAATTAGGCCACTGCCCCAGCAGCCATTTAGAAGACTATCACGGTAGCGACGACGACAGCAGCTCCTCAGATTCTGACATATCTGACAATGAAGGTCATGAGAAGGTAAACTGGACAGGCAATCGTCCAGGTAAGTTATTCGAGCCCTTAAACTATACCTCGAATGAACATATCATCCAAAAGCCATCAACTATAGAACCACATGTTCTAGATCTTAAGCCCCTGCCAGGTCAGCTCAAATATGTTTTTCTTGGATTAAATGATACGTTGCTCATAATCATCTCTTCCATGTTGATACAGGAACATGAACAACAGCTAATAGGGATGTTGTAGCAGCACAAAAAGGCTATTGGTTGGATGATAGCTGATATCCAAGGAATCAGTCTGGCACTATGCATGCATAAAATTCTCTTAGAAGATGATCATAAGCCGACCATTGATGCCCAGAGACGTTTGAATGATGCTATGCGAGAAGGGGTCTGAAAAGAAATTATCAAATGGTTAGATGTTGGGATAATTTATGCCATCTCGGATAGTAAGTGGGTGAGCCTGGTGCAGTGCGTTCTTGAGAAGGGAGGAATAATAGTGGTGACCAACGAAGAAAACGAGTTAATCCTAACCAGGATTGTGACCGGTTGGACGGTTTGTATGGACTATCGAAAGCGTAACAAAGCTACCCGGAAGGACCACTTTCTCATGCCTTTTATTGATCAAATGCTTGATAGATTAGCGGGAAAGCCTCATTACTGTTTTCTTGATGGTTACTCAGGTTATAACCAAATATCCATCGCATCGAAGGATCAAGAGAAAACTACTTTCACTTGCCCTTACGGTACTTACGCTATACGGAGGATGCCATTTGGACTTTGCAACGCACCATCAACTTTTCAGAGGTGTATGATGGCTATATTCTTCGACATGGTGGAGGATTTCCTAGAGATATTCATGGACGATTTCTCAGTCTTTGTAGACAATTTTGAAAGCCGCTTAGGAAACCTGCAGAAAGTGCTCGGAAGATGCGAGAAAGCGAACTTGGTATTAAACTGGGAGAAATGTCACTTCATGGTGAATAAAGGGATAGTCCTAGGCCATAAGGTAAGCTGCTGCGACATAGAAGTTGACAGAGCCAAAATTGAGGCATTCAAAATTGTTAAGCCACCTACTAAAGCATAATCGTCCCTTCAACTTCAACATTGAATGTACTGAGGCATTCAAAATTCTGAAAAAGAAGCTAGTAACATCCCCAATTGTATAGCCACCGGACTGGAAGTTTTTCATTTGAGACTATGTGTGATGCTAGTGATTATGATGTAGGGGCAGCACTTGGGCAGAGGAAGGACAAGCTATTCCATGTAATTTACAACGCTAGCAAAACACTCAACGATGCCCAAGTGAATTACACCGCAAAAGAGAAGGAATAGTTGGTTGTGGTGTTTTCAATTGACAAGTTCCGATCCTACTTACTTGGAACAAAAGTGGTGGTCCACAAAGACCACTATGCACTGAAATATTTGTTTTCTAAGAAAGACACAAAGCCTAGATTGATTCGTTAGATTCTGCTGCTGTAAGAGTTCGACATAGAAATAAAAGATAAAAGGGGACATAGAACCAAGTTGCAGATCACTTGTCAAGATTAGAGAAGAGAAAGAGTCTCCCAATAGATGAGACACAAATACTGGAGACCTTCCTTGACGAGAAGCTGCTCGCTGCCACAAGCACTGCAACGACAGCCATGGCGGCAGGTGAGTTTTCTAAGCTCACCTGGTATGCTGATTTCGTTAATTATTTAGTTAGCAGAATATTTTCTCCTAAACTTAACTATCAAGCTAGGAAGAAGTTCCAAAATGATGTTAAACATTATTATTGGGACGAACCTCTTCTTTTTAAAATGTGTGCATTTCAGATCATCAGGAGGTGTGTACCACAGGATGAGAAGGAAGCTGTGCTTCATCACTGCCACGCTTCACAATATAGAGGACACTTAGGTGGTAACAAAACTGCTGCCAAGGTTTTGCAGTCTGGTTTTTATTGGCCTTCAGTGTTCAAGGATGCCCATGCATTCTACAATAGCTGTGACAAATGTCAACGGACTGGAAACATCTCAAGGAGATATGAGATGCCGCTGCAAAATATTCTTGAAGTTAAAATCTTCGACGTTTGGGGGATTGATTTCATGAGACCATTCCCAGCATCATGTGGGAATCTTTATACCCTCCTACAGTGGACTATGTTTCCAAAGGGGTTGAAGCGATCGCCACACAGAAAAACGATGACAATACCGTTTCGAGATTTCTGCATAAGAACATTTTCTCTAGATTTGGCATTCCAAAGGTTATCATCAGTGATGAAGGGAGGCATTTTGATAATAGGGTAATAGTTGTTGCCTTAAGGAAATATGGCGTTAAGCATCAGATCGCAACAACTTACCACCCTCAAACCAATGGATAGGCTAAAATATCCAACAGATAGGTAAAGAACATTCTTGAGAAGATGGTTAAACCAACTCGAAAGGATTGGTCCCTACACCTCAATGATGCACTATGGGCTTACAGAACAACATTTAAAACTCCATTGGCAATGTCACCCTACCGATTGATTTACGGGAAAACATGTCATCTACCTGTTGTGATAGAGCACAGAGCATACTGAGCCATCAAGGCAGTGAATATGGACTTGGAAAAGGCAGTACAAAAAAGGCTACTTGACTTGAATGAGATAGAAGAAATTCGAGCAATGGCCTATGACAACGCAAGGATTTACAAGGACAATACAAAAAAGTGGCATGACAAGAAATTGTTGCCACGACAGTTCTACCCAGGGCAGCTTGTGTTGTTATTCAACTCTAGGTTGAAACTCTTCCCAGGAACGTTGAAATCTAGATGGTTCGACCTGTTTCAAGTGGTGCAAGTTTTTCCTCATGGTGCCATCACGATTAAATCCTTAAAAAAGGGCACCAATTTAAAGTCAACAGACAGAGATTGAAGCATTATCAGGGGACTGAAGCCCCAAGAATGCAGGAAGTGGTTACTTTAGGAGATGCCCCTCTTTGCATCCTTAATTTAACTTAATTCTATTTTTATAATTATTTATTTATATATATATTTACTTATTTATTAGGTAATTAGAATTATTTTATTTTAAGGAACTAAGTTTTTATTTTTATTATTTTTAGGAAATAAAGGAGACAAGTAGAAGAGAAGAAGTGAACTCAACCCACCATCTCACCATCAGCCTAAAAAGCCCAAAATAAGAGCCTGTCGTTACAACTGTCGTGACCTGTCAACACGCTGTCGTGGCAGACATAGAAATGCGTAACAGCCGCGCAACAGACATGGAAACGCGTGATAGAAGCGTCAAAAGCCGCGTAACAACTGGCTCTGTTATTTGCGCTTGCCGCTATAGCTCCAACGGGCAGCAAACTCTTCATCTATATAAACCCCATTTTACTATTCATTTTTCACTTCACTCTTACTCTCCCTACTTGCTTCCTGTCTAGAATTTAATTTCTTTTCATTTTTTTATAGTCCTTTGCAACCATGAGTACCAGAAACACCAGACGATGTGCTGCCTTAAGCTCTGCCCCAGCAGCAGCCACTCACAGCTCCTTCCAAGGTAGGGATACGTGGGAGGAGAAAGGGTTCATCTACAGCAAACGAATAGAGAATCTCAGGCTCAAACCATTCATAGCCCGTAAGATCAGAGCACTTCATTGGTAGTTGTTTGCCGAGCAACTTGAGGAGATGAATGTCACCCTGGTCAGAGAATTTTATGCTGCCATCGATAGCAGAGGCGCGACAACAGTGACAGTTTGTGGTAAGGAAGTCCCTTTGGAGCCAGAATATATTAACACCCTTTACAGACTCTACGTCGGCAGAAAGGAAGATGGGCATAAGAGGTTCGTGGAGAGCCTTGAGGTAGTAGATTATGATGTTGTCATGGCAAAACTCACCGAGGAAGGGACCCAATGGAATACAGACTCCAAACACCCAAGGACGGTGAAATGAGCTGAACTCACCCTCGAAGCCAAGTTGTGGAACGCATTCGTGTAAAAGAGGATTATGCCCTACTCACACAACAACACAGTGGATCAACCAAGGTTAGCTCTCGCGCATTCAATTTTAAACGAGAGACCTATTAATGTTGGTCGATACATTCGGGTAGGGATTTTCGATTGTGCAATGCGGCCATCGAGACCCCTTGTCTTCCACTACCTCATAACAGCACTCTACCGTGGCCACAATGTCACTGAAATTGCTGAGGATTTGAAAGTCCGGGGAAAAGGATGGACAGAGAGAAAAATCCTCAGCTTGATGGAGCTGAAAGCAGTAACACCAATCTCCAGCTTCAACCCGTCTACCGCGGCATGTGAGCCGACAGAGCCATCCCAGACAAAGCATGCCGCCACAGAGCAGAGGAAGCCCACAACAGCAGCTCCCCCAGGCGACTCCTCCACTCAAATCCTTTCCACCCTGCAAAAAATGGAGGAAAGGCAGCTAGGCCTGTTGAGCTTGAACAGGGACTTCACAATAGAAACGGTACATTTCATTAAAAGCAATTTAAATTTTCCAGATGTATTGTTTCCTATTTTCCCCGATCACTATTTTGCTACCCACACCCCTACACCTACTGCCACACCAAAAACATCGTCTGCTACGTCCACTCCCACCCCGGCCACGACAGCTATAGGTGGCAGCCACACCGCTACAACATCTGCCAGGGAGAAAAGAGAAAAGAGCCCATGTCCGACCTTGACGAGTTCATAGCCGGTTTCTCCTCTTCCTCAATTTGGGAGGAATCCGATGGCGAGCTCTCTATCAAGAGGAACATGTCCAAAGAATTCACCCAAATGAAGCGGCAGAAACCCAACACAGGTGACAGACCATCTGGCCAAGGGAAGTCTGACGGCAGCAGCAGCAGTGGTAGAAGCAGCTCTTCCGAGGAGGTGCAGGTGCTGGAGAAACCACCCCAGATCTCACCTACTCGCATCCATCATTCGAGGGAAGCCAAGAAAAAGACCACCTCTGCATCTCCAAGCCATCTGCAGGCACCAACGAGGAAAGTCACTGCCCGCCGGCAGTTTCAGATCAACAGCAGCAGCAGCAGTGATGACAGCGCTTAAAATTTAAGTTTTTATCTTATCTTTGATTTCTGCTATTTTGTTATAATTGTGATGTTGTTTTTATTTTCTTTTCTTCATTTTGTCATCATGCATTGAGGGCAATGCAACCCTTGAGTTTGGGGGTGGCATCCCTCCATTAATGAAATGTCTTTATGTTTAGAAAATGTGTGTAATGTTTAGTTTATTTTTGCTTAAAAATGAAAATTTTGCTTAAGTCTTTGAACTTCAGTTACCTGCCACGACATATGTTGTCGTGACAGTGCCTTTAGGAAAATTTAGGATATGTTTAGAGCCTTGCTAAGATTCTACCCTTTAAAACACTCTTTGTGACTCTTATAGAATAAGAATGTTTACCCGCTTGAAACTGCCCCTAGAGGTACCTATCATTGTCTCTATGAAAACAAGAAAGAAAGAAAGAAAAAATATTCAGACTCAATAGCTTGCAAAACTGCCTTGCACTTATTATAGGAGATTTCTTTTTGAGCTAAGTTAGAAAAAACTAAAGGAGCCTAAGAATTGCCTCAAGAAAAGATGCAGTTAAATAAAGAGTTAGAAAAAACTAAAGGAGCCTAAGAATTGCCTCCAGAAAAAATTGAAATGGCATAACCTCAAGTTTGTAGACATAACTAATCTAGTATACTAAGGTAGTCTAGATGCATTAGTGTTACCAAAACCCACACACTTCACAAGAATTATAGCATGGTTCCGAATGAATCCAGAAATGCCCGACAAGGTACTACTCTTGTTAGAATACAAGTGGTAGGTAATGTAGAGTTCACTGATTTAAGCCAAAGAAAAAATTATTATTATTAAGTTAGGTAATATTTGCTTGAGGGCATGCAAAAACTTGAGTTTGGGGGTGTGTTGAGTGTGTAAAAGTTCTATATTCTACCCCCTATTTAACCCATATTTCTGCTGCATTCATGCATAATTCATTGCATTTAGGATAGATTTCATTCATACATCACAATTATATTAAATAGCACAGTTGCTACTAAAATTGGTTACTTTTGCAGGTAGCTGCTGTAGCAGACACAGGGCAGTGGAGAAGCAGAGCTAGAATTGAGAACTACAGACGAATAGAAGGATGCTACCATTGCCGCTGCCGTGGTAGCCAAAGACGACATCAATGGTGAAGGGAAGAAATGAAGTGGAGCTCGACAAAAAGAGGAAATTAAGTCGGTCTGTCGCGGAGAACTCTTATATTTTTCTGAGCACTAGATCAGAATGAAGGCCAAGCCCAAAGTTCAAGGAAGAAACTCCAAGCAAGAAGAGAAGACGAATTAAAGACATCTGCTTTGGAGATTTAGTCTTTAATAGAGTTGTACTTTAATTTAATCTTGTATTTTTGCCAGATTAGAAAACTTGAACCCAAGGCCTATATAAAGGCATTTAATTCGACCTAGGGAAGGATATCTCATTCTCTAGCCGTCTTCCCCTAAACCCTAGTCGTTTTCCCCTTCTCATCATGTTCTAAGCTTCCCCTAGGGCTAAGGGTTGATTCTGTAAAGTAGTTGCAAGGATTGCACTTGTTTTAGGAATTTTTTTGTTCAATAAAATAGACTTCAAGTTTGCTTATTCTGGTTTTCAACATCTTGCAAGAGTATCGGGAGAGCATTGTGAGATTATACATTTACTTAATATCGAGAGAGTTAAGTATACGAAAGGAATAAGTACGGGTTCTCCAGTTTATGGTTGAACTATCTTGGACCTAGGGATAGGACGAGGTTAAGTGGCTAAGGAAGAATTCAACAACATTGGTGTTCATCCTTCGATTCACGCCGGGAGGTATCATCAAAGACGTGTTCATGGACAAACTTGGACCTAGGTATAGGCCAAGGCATAACCGGGATTCTTGCCATGCTTGAAGTACAGAGTTGTGTGATCGCTGCCGCGACAACAACAGACAGCTACCGCGACAGGTGCTGCCGCGACAGGTGTAACGACAAAATAGAGAGTCCTAGACTTTGCAACACCTACACTACTGAGCAAATCAATACCGGCTCATTCTCTCTATCCTGATTTCTTTACTCTTTTTTCTTAAGTACTATTTATTATTCCCTCACAAACAATTAAAATTATCTTTTCTTTGTGCAGCAATTCTAGGTTAAGGCTATTTCCAGTCCATGTGGATTCGACATCCGATACTTCGTGTATCACTTTACTACTTGCGTCGTGTACACTTGCACTCTATTGCAATAGACTCTTTTACACGCAACACGAGGTATAGAGGCCGCCTTGTTCCGGACCATCCATTACAAGGGATAGGAGATGTTCGCTCAACAGCCTTATATAGTGAACATCACTATAGTCAGGGAATTTTACTCACATAAGCCCTGTCAAGACAAGCCATTTGTCGACGTCCGCAGAGAGGCAGTCAAGCTCATCCATGCTGTCATAAACATCTATTATGGCCTTGATTTGAATGACAACCCACACGAGGAATGGAGGCAGTCACTGACGGCTGCCCACTATGAGAAGATCATGGCCAGAATCTACAAGCCCAACACACCATGGCTGGGGGGGGGGGGTAAACATGTGGGATTTGTCCAGCGCCACCACCTACTGCCTGAAGCCATGTTGTGGAACACTTTTGTGAAAAGGCGTCTGCGGCTCACATCCCACAACTCAACAGTTGACCGGCCGCGCCTGGCCTTAATTTACAGCATCTTAATGAACCGACCAATCAACGTGGGGGAAATAATCTACACCGAAATATAAAACTGCTTCAAAAAGAATAAGGGCAGGTTGTACTTCTCGTCCCTCATCACAGGTCTATGCACCAATTTTCGAGTCTCAGCAGAGCCCATAGACGAGTTTACAACTACCAAGGAGGGCTGGACCAAAAAGGTCCGCATTCAGATGATGCAGGATGTAGAGAAAGAACCAGCAACACCCAATCATCCCTCCGCCGCACAGTTTGAAACGCCAGCCACCCCAGGCAGTACTGATGTTGCCTCACACAGAGAGGCCCTCCCGCTGCTCCACACACTCCTCAAACACACAAAACGGATAGAGAAGCAACAGTTGGCCATTATGAACTACGTGAGGTAGGCCCAAGGAGCCCTTGTGGCTTATTTCCTACAGAAATTCCCCGGTGACGTGCCCACTATGCCACCCTTTCCTGATGAGCTTGTAGCAGCAGTAAGAGCACGAAGAACATCACATGCCGCCACTGCCCACCAGACAGATTATCAGGTGCCCTCCCCTATGCATTCTCTGCAGCACTCAACTGCCACCCCATCAAACACAGTGGCAGATTCCCTTGAGAGGCACTAGCTGAATCTCTCCCCAGCCTACACAACCAAAATAGTGGAAAACTCCTCCTTATCAGAGGGGATTGAGCAGCCACCGTCGGGACCAGAAACAAAAGTTGTAACGACACAACAACCATCCCAATGGCATTCATCCCTCCGGCAGCACCCATAGAGGAAAGGACAAGGAAGAGCGAGCGACACATAATAGTAGAAGACCATGTGGACCTCGAGATAGAGTCAGAAGGAAGCGACACATCTCCTGTCGTTCCTCATGCCGAGCCTTCAGAAGAGCCACAACAGACACCAAAGAGATTCTAGCCGCCGCAGAAAGCAAAGACCTCTCCGGCTCGAACCATCGCGAAGGCATCTGCTAAAAGTCGTTTCATCGTCCGAACATCCTCCTCCTCCTCAGCTAACATAAAATCCAGCCTTCTCTCAACCCTTAGCAAACTTCTAACTTATCTTCTTTTGTTTTATTATCTTTAAGTTGTATTTTTTTCTTATTTTCTGTTTTGTGCATTTAGGGCAATACCCATCTCGAGTTTGGGGGGATAGCTCTCGCATCATTTGTAGGCATTCTTAGTTGCATATAGGTTGTATTGTACTTGCTTTAGTAAAAATCAGAAAAGAAAAGTTTGTTATGAACTGTGCCTATGATAGGATAGCTGATTACTTTATTTTCGTACCTAATTAAAAATGAAACTTCACCTTGGGAAAAAGCATGAAATATGACTTAGATTTTTTCCTTTCTGCCTAAAAATGTTGAATATCTCTGTTACTTGCTGAATATGTAGATGTTTTGATGAACACTGCATGCTTGTTTTCGTTGCAAAATTCTAACGGTAATTACAGGTTTTCGCCGAGGCGGTCAAAAGAAACAGAAAAATGCAGAACTGCCAAAGGCAACAAAATCAAAAACAAAGAAAAAGTGATGTGTTACCCTAGAGGTTCCCGCAACGGGATCTAGGAAGAATCATATGCGAGGACACTCTGTTGCTATCAAAGTCTATGAATCTTAAAGCCTAAAAGTGACGAACAAATTAGTATGAGTGAATGAAAGCTTTCATGGGATATCTCTAGTCCAAGGGTTCGGGGTTCTGTAGTTTGCTCCTATCTAAACCTCAGACCTGGAAGAGTAGTTGTTATAAACTGAAGACCTAAATGCCTTGATTAAAAAAATAATAATATGCTTAACTGTGCTACCTCGACGGCAACCTTTAAAATTACATCAGTATCTTTGTTTAATCTTTTATTCTGCGTGTTCAGCTCGTTTATAGATTTTCAAACATCATACATGCATTAGGAATTTAATTATAAGTTGTTTTCTTGCTTATTTCCCTTCATTAAGTTATATGTATATAGGTGCCATGACCTTGAGGCAGAAAATCAGGTTAAAGACATGCTTTTCTTTCTGACTATTATTAGAGCAAGTGCTTTAGGTTGCATTGCTTGAGGACAAGCAATAGTTCGAGTTTTGGGGTGTGTAAACTGTCCAAAAATCCTATATTTCATGCACTTTCCAACTCTTATTATTATTGTTTTAAGCACATTTGAGGTATAATTAGGTTCATGCATAACATTCTATAGTATTCCATTGTTTTGCCTTACTTTTATAACTTATCATTCATTTGGTGAACAAGATATATTGTTCTAGTGTATTCTTGCTTGTAGATACTAACAGCTGAGGAGGGAGCCGAGGAATGGAGGACACAACGCTAAGAAGCAAACCATGAGTTGTACTGAAGCAGTTCCAACTGAAGTAAGTTGCTATCGAGCACCTGCCGAGCAAAAGTTGCTGCCAAACTTGCTGCCTTCGACAGTTGACTATGGAAGTTTGGAGAACCGGAGCGCGATTCGTAAAGATAAACTCCTGATTCTATCACCGGCGTTCACGTGATTTTTCGACATCCGTAGCAGCGGCAAGGTCTGCCGAAGTGAAATTCCCAAGCATACTTGTAAGCTAAGGAAAAAGAGGAAGAGTCCATTTTCTAAGAAAAGAAGTCAGCATTTAAACCTACATTAAACAAGAAAAGCTACTTTAGAGGACTTCTACTTCAAGGAGGACTTGACCTAGTTTTGAGTCTATAAATACCCATTGTACTTCTAGTTTAAATAATCCTAGATTTTCTATAGACTTTTCTTGTGCTCTTCTCTGCCGCCATGTTCTAAATATCCATTGGGTTAGGGTTATGTTGTAACTAGTGAGAAACGGTTGTTTTAGGTTTTTTAGTTATTTCTTCAATAAAATATTTCAAGTTTACTTAATCCATTTTTCTTCATTCTATCAATCTTTCTGCACCAGTTGTTTGAGAGAATCTATTTATCGGGCATGAAAGTGCATGGCTCAAGAAAGGGTTATGTACGGTCACAACGAGAGGCGTGACTAACTTGGTTCCACAGTAGTCCACAAGTTTCAGCAGCTAAAAGGGATCACTAACCGAGTTGATTGATTTGGTTCCACACTAGTCCTCAAGTTATCAATCTCGAGCATCCTAACCTAGAAATAGGAGGGATCACTGTCGACTATCCTACCAAACTTGGAGTATCTTCCAGACTTGCCGCTAGGACGTATTTCCATCCCACGTGTCGAGATAGTACACACCCCTATAGTGGCAGTGGTCTGCTGCATCCGCGTGATAGGGTCGTACTTTGCTACCCGTCGTACCCGCCGAGGCAACATATCGTGGCATCAAAGGATAACTCATACCTAATTCAACGCAATTTTCAGACTAAGTGGCAACATAACCCTGCCTGCTCTATCAACCTGATTCACCTCTTCTCTTTTAATTGTGCTTTATTTTTTCAATCTCAACCAATCATTCACTTGTATTTTTATTTTACCTTTGTACAAGAACTAAAGAAAGAGACAAGTTGTCCAATCCTCGTGGGATTCGTCATCTTATATACTATAACTTGACAAGAGTGTGCACTTGCTCTCCAACAAAAAGGGAACACCTACAAGCCCTACACATATTCAACGCAGTTTTACACTAAGCAGCAGCATAACCATGCTCGTCCTATCAACCCGACTTCATATTTTAATTTCTTGTGTTTTTATTTTAATTTTCTTCTCAATAATTAAATTAATTGTGCATTTACTTTTCTTTTTGCAGGAACAACAATTCGAATCAAGCTATCCAATCCCTGTGGGAAACGATATCTTTTATACTATAATTTGGCATGAGTGTGCACTTGCGCTCATAAATAGAGAAGACCCAAAACACTCTACAAGTTTTTGGTGCCGTTGCCGGGGATTTGTAACAGTGAAATTTGTATTTATATTTCTGCACTTTTATTTTTATTTCCATTTAATTTTAGTTTTTATTTTTCTTATTTTCATTCGAAAAACGATTATGTGGGAAAGTGCTTATTCAGGTGCCCCACGAGTTAAGGGCATCAATATTTGGGAAAGTTCTTGCAAATTTTGTGAAGGAAATCATGTGTTCGACAGTTGCCCTCGTCTTTTTGCAGCAGACATGTTGAGAAAAACCACTTGGGAGTGGATGTCTGAATATGAACAACATATGTCGCCGCAGTAGCAATAGGGACAGCTGATGCCGCTGCCGCAGTTGTCACCGCCGTAGTAAGATTTTTCATGGTATGATAAAAAATCTCAGTTTTTTTTACCATAACAGTTTTGCTGCAGAAGAGAGATGCCCTGGGAACATAGCTATTCGCAATAACAACCAAAATATTTTGAGAACACACTTTGAACCTTCCTTGCGCTCAAGGATAAAGTGACAGCTGCTATGGATGCCAGCATCGCTAAGATGGATGCATGACTGAACAATTCAGTCCTCATCAATTCAATATATGAATCGGGAAAATTAAGTTTGAGGGATACTGATGTCCCAGGACAAGAGGACGAAGAGAAATGCGAGGAAAGATCTCTAATGTGTGAGGAGCAATTAGAAACTTCAAGCCAAGAGGATGCAGAACACTGCCCGGGCAACAAGATTCACACATATTCCAGCAGCTACCTAGAACCCTGCTTTGAGGACTAACTGACAATACCTGAGTAAAGCTTTGCCTCAGCAGAGAGGCTCGCCACTACAGAATTCTCCATAATGACACTCGCCTCTACAGACACCTCAACAACTATTGATTATATATATCTAGAGAAGCCGATGCAGGAAGATTTGCAGCAGTCAAAATCTCTACTGTTGGAGATTTTTGAGGAGCCTAAAGAGTTTTCCCTTGACCAGCACAACACTATGACAGAAGACTACCACAACAGTTGGTTGCCACAGCAACTGCCTCGGTAGCAAAAGAAACTTTTCTTTATGACGAACTTCGACAAAAAGGAGGTAAGTACATGGTTAGGTGGTTGTATAATTTTTCCTAATCACAAGTTCATGCCTTCAAGAATAAGAAACAAGAAGAAAGGTTCACATGGATTACAAGGGAACGAAGAAGAAGGACACCTCCACCATGAGGATAATCACTAGATGGAGGGTGCGAATGGGTTACAAGAAGTATCGAAAACGACCCTCTTGAGCTAAACCGATATGGGAGTAGTTACTTTAAGAGATGCATATCAATGCACTACTAGAGTGAAAAAATTTGTATAAGTTTTTATTTTTCCACATCATTATTATTTTATTTAGGAGTAGATTTTACCTACTTAGGACCAGATTTGCGTTTTATTCTCGTCTCGCAACAACTTACTATGATTCAGACTCTAAGGAATCGAGCCGTCGAGCACAACAGGGGTAACATTGCCGCAACCCACAACTGGCGGAAAAGCATATAACTCCTCCACATCTTCTCCACCATCTGACAGCAACTAAGCCTGAGTTTCTTTTCCCTTTCTCATATTTATTTTTCAGTTTTAGTTTTATTTTGTGCATTGAGGGCAATGCTCGTCTCGAGTTTAGCATATCGCTGAGTGGAATTGGATTTTCCAGCTTTGTAACGCTTTGAGCGTGGTC